>VWPU01006252.1:0-33043 GCA_013398955.1 Callaeas wilsoni
GGGACAGGGACAGGGATGGGAGCGGCGGCTGCGCCGCGGCCGCCGCGAGCGTGTCCTTGTTCCCTTGACCGTCCCTGCGCACAGCTGCCCCGGCCGGGCGCTGCCGCAGAGGCGTGGGAGGCGGGGACGCCCCGGCTCTCCGGCGTCAGGATGCTCGTCCCGCCGCCCCGGCGAGGCGATGCGGGTCGGGAGGGGACGCGGGTCGGGAGGGGACGGGGGTCGGGAGGCGATATGTTACTTCCGAACTCGCGGGTCGGGAGGTGATGCGGGTCGGGAGGGGAGGGTCCCTCCCCGCGGGGGCCCCGCCGCCGCCGCGCAGCCCAAGGAGCGCGCGGAGGCAACAAGATCTGGGCAGAGGAAAAAAAAAAAATTGTTAAAAAATCGCTTCCATCTTTTTGCCACAAGTTAGAACCGTTCCGACAACTGTTGTCGCTTCTGCAGAACGGAATTGCTTTAGCCTCAGACATCACGTTCCATATAATGTTACTTCCGAACTGTGTGCAGAATACTTATTTTTTCTCTGAAATAATTAAATGTTGACCATTATTGAACCTTTAATTTCTCCTTCCACATTGCTACACATCTGTCAGACCACCAATGGCACCAAAACCAGGAGCTCTAAAGCTAAGTAGATGAGGAAACGAGAGTGACAAGGTACAAGGCACAAGCTGATGTCAACCTGTAAAACTTTGTACATATTCTTGGCAAGGCCGGGAGGAAAGTAGCAACTGAAATTAGCCAGGAATCAGAAACAGCAGCTAAAAGGAGTCTTGGACATGGGTAACGCACAAGCAGCAGGGCTAACAGTGCCACAGAACAACTTCATGTCTGTATTGCATACCACAGAAAAACTCTGTAGAGAAATGAACTAAACTGGAGCACATTGGCTTAGCTGTAGTTGGGAAAAGTGCACTGTAAATTTCTGATTAGAGAGAAACTACAGCAGAGTTAATTTTCCAACTGCAACTGTAGCTTTGTAACTGTCAACGAAGAGTAAGAGTTTTAAGGGGCAATCCAGAAACCAGCAGGGAAGTATCTCTCAGCTTTTCAAGGTTAATTGAGCAGAGGGGAGAGCCCAGCATACTGGTAGAGCTTGGTAAATTACATGCAATGCTGTCGCTTGAGGACTGCATCTATTCAGAGGAGTGAAGAAGATCCAAAGAGCCACAACTTCTCCCTGGCCTCATCTCTTTGCATGGCATTTCACAGATTTCAAGATGTGTCCTTGTCTCTAAAGCTGTGGTCAAGATTTTAATGTATGCGTGGTGATGCGTTGATTCTGCAGAGAAACTTGTGTACAGATATACTGTGACAGTCATTTTACTGGAAATAATATTTCTACTTGAAAATAAACTAGATTGCAAAAATGAATGTTAAGGAAGTCTTTAAAAGACTGTTGCAGTTAAGTAATGAGTTGTCCTTATCAGCAAAGAAAGACAGAATTACACTGAGCTTGGAAGCAAATCTTGTCAAACTACATTTTGATGGATGCAGGTGTCAGTGAAAAAGGTAATGGAAAGTCTGTCATAGCAGTTCATAAAGCGTGTGACTTGATGCTTACGATGATTAAGCAAATTAACAAAACTCAGAATTAATTCAGCTCATACAATCCAAAGATATTTGGAAATCTTCACCTCACTGGAGTGGCATACAGAATATTACAAAGCTACTTAAATAGACCAGTGATTTGAGAGAGAACAAGCAAATGGCTTATTAAATGCCACGCAGCAAGGATTTGTTGCTGGTCAATTATGATGGATACGGGTTAATGGCACAGACCAATCCTGCTGCCTTGCTAAGGTGGCCTCATTTGTTCAACAGAGCTGTTGAAGTCAAGGTCAGGCATCTAGTGAAAAAGAGCACGGGTGACATTGCAGGTTGGGGGATTGTTTTCTGGACGGCAGTTTACGATAAGCAGCATCATTTTGTCCTGGTGAATAAGTGAATACATGTTCCCACTGTTATGGGTTAGTGAGGATGACAGCTGGGAGTGGATGGGTGGCAGAGTAACAAAACAAAAATAAACAGAAGTTACATGTCAAGGCAGTATCAGTAAGACCAATGTGGGAATACTGCCTTTGTGTCCACATTCAGGATTAATGGTAACTATAAACCCAGAATATCTGAGAGACAATTAATGTAGGTTTTAGAAGGATAATTTCTCCCTAAAGTGAGGGTCCTAACAGAAGACAGGGAACCATGCTCTCTCTTCCTCTTGTTCTCTGTTTAAATTGATCTTGGATTCCTTTAGATGTGGTGGTAGAGCTTCAGTGGAAGACAGGTTTGTTCCCATCCCTTTAATCTGCAGGTAAGAGTATTCTCCTGGGAGTGGGAGACGTGAGACTGAATATGCATGAGGCTGCAGAGAATAACCCGAATACCTCATTTCTGGGGTTAGGTCTCTAACTACCAGATTAGTCAGTAAATGGTGACCACAGGCTACTCCTCCTTTAGCACATTTTAAATATATTAGCTCTGTTTAGCTCTTTGGAGGAAAGAATGTGCATGCCTACCTTCAAGAACGTGTTCTAAGCAGTGAATCTGAAGTGAATAAAAGTGTATTTCTTCAGATTTTATTGAGGTGCCTGAGGAATGCGACTGCAGCTGTGTCACTGCCCTGTTGGCTGCACCAGCCACTGCTCCATGGCTGAGCTGCTGCAAAGGCACAGCCTGGAGCCTGCACGTGTTGCCAGCTTCAGTCCCCGGTGCCTTCAGGGGCTCCCTCAGAATCGCCTTGTCACTTACAGAGACTGCTGACACGAGAGCATCTTGTCCACTTTCAGAAGAGCCATGGCTCTCTCTTTTCACACTGCTTTGAAAAATTGACCTTCAGTGGGATTTAAAAGGAAAGAAGAAAGGAGGCAACAAGAAAGATGAGGAGTTTACTGGTGGTAACTGCTGGATGCTTGTCCCCTTGCTTTTTAAGCACACGTTTGAATTTTCTAAACTGGAACTGCTGATTTTTCAATGTGTCCCTATATATCATTATTTCTCTATTAGTATGTAGGTGCTCCACCACACACATTGGTATAGCTTGATCCAAACAGGCATGATACAAAAATTTCTGGAAGCAGATGCTATATAAATACATTGTACAATGAAGGTGAAATTTTAGGAGTGCAGCTTATTAATAATAGGAACATTTTACCTATGGAATGTGCGTTCTGGTGTTGCTTAGACTCTAAATAGGATCTTTCTGAAAGTTATATTGCATCTCAAATGTAAGTTATGGGATTGTTGGAGTGGTTACTTGGGGGAAGTTCACTGGTTGGCATCACACAAGAGGTCACTCCAGCTGATAACCATAATTTTTTCCAACCCTGTAAGCTGGAAATTGTGAAATGCAATGATCCATTGTAACAACATAGGACTCTTCAGAATAAAGAGAGCTTATCTTCCTGAACAATACCTCTCAAATGTTTTAATGTGTTGTAAAGAGGATTATTTTAATTAATTGGTACAATTTCCTATGTTTATTATATATACTGCAATATCATTAGTCAGTCATGCAACTGCACCTGATTTAAATGTCCAATTTTCATTCTTAATCCTAGTCTGCAATTGCATAGTAAGAAATAAAGAAAAAGATAGGGAAAAAAAAGCACATGTGAGTACCTATCTGTTCCAAGGAAGTAACCACACCATGGTGTGGGAGTAGCTGTGTATCAGGCAGTGAGCACCCAGCAGAGGAGGAGTGGCATGATACAGAATTTTAACACACTGGAATTACCATCTTTGGTAATTCAGTAAGTGTGGTCTATGACACTGCAATAAATAAAATTGCTCCTAAATATTGCCAGAAGCTGTGTGTAATTTGTCAAACAAAAAGAAAAGAAAGGTGTTGAAATTGTACCAGTATTTTCAGGCAGTTTCCAGTCTCTTTAGCCTTTTTTTTTGCCTTCCCTTTTATAGGCAGCCCATCCACCTTGTAAAAATTATAGCCTGTCTTTGAAGTGGCTCAGATGGAAGCACCGAGCAGGTAGAAAGCCACTTGCTATATGCTTGAACAGCTCTCAACAATGCAAAGCCATCAACAAGGCTGCAGTTTTGGAAGAAGGAGAAAAAAAGATGGGAAGTCTTTGTAGGTAATACCAGCTCAATGGAAAGTTAAGAAAATGAGAAGACTTTTATAGACGTGGAACACTGTTGTACTTTGAGGAACTGCTGTCTGCAAATGAGCATGTTCAGTATGCACAGCTATCCCTAGTGGAACCACATCCCCCTGCAAAACTCACCAGAACACCACCTGTGTGCCATGGTGTGTGTTCTGCACACGGGAGGCTCTGGACTTACACACCTAACCTTTTTTCCCTATAGTTCAATGAAATCCGGAAGAATATGGCTGTCACCCAACTCTAAAGTGGATTAGTACCAGCTGGAAACAAATGATGAGTCTTTGCTCATCTGGCTGACTGAAAGGAGAACTCACTGGTCACTGAGAAGAATTTCTGTGTTTAAATTGCCCAGCTCTCACAAAAAAACACCTTGGGTGTTAAAATTGGGTGTCGCTGTTGAAGAGTTGGCAGGATGTGCTGCCTCCACAGTAGTTACAGTGCTAAGAATGCTTATGTGACAATGCTAAACCACCAAGACAAATTTTAAAATAAAGACATAAATATGATGGCCATTCTTACTCTGTGAATCAGAACCCAGGTCTCTTACCTTCTTCTGGCCCACCCAGTTCCTGGAGTCATACTGGTTTCTACTGACTTTTTAGATTCTAGTTCCCAAATACTGAAATCTGTATTGTCATTGCTGTTGTAACATAAATGGCAGATACAGTTGTTAACTAGTCCTCAGTTTGGTTTTGCAAGCGCCTGTCTGCTGAGTGTAATTGCAATGTTAATTCTCTCAGCCATTTTAATGACTCTGACACCTCAGAGGATGAACAGCTTCACTTGTATTACTGCTGTAATTACTGAGAGGTTGTAGCCATTACATTAAAGAAAAACTATTTGCTTTCTGTCGTTGTCTGTATATAGAAATGCTTTTGCTTTTTGAGAGTGGGAGAAAATACCACCAGGTGATTATGATAAAAACCATGGAGGTCAGGGGGCATTCTGGATGGTAACAATGAGTTCACTGACAAAGTGAGCTAAGGATAAAATCAGCATTTGTTTCTGATGTTAGGAGTGGTTTTAGCTCAGCTCTGCAGGAAGTATTGGTGTGGATGAGGTACCCCACAGACACACGCTCTGCACGAGACGGAATGAGGCTGATTTTAGGTAAATGGCACCACACACAGGCAGTTCTAGTTCCTAGTCCAGGTGAAAGGTCACTTAAATTGCTTTAGCCACAAGAAGTGGTTGAATAATATATCTGCAACAGTATGCAGAGAGAGAAAAAAAGGAAAGTAGCGAGGTGTAAAGGGTGCAGTAGCTATTTTGCATAAGACTGAAGTTACTTCAGTCAGCCCGAGATTTGGAGCCTGTCTCAAAAGCAATGTTGAGTTTGCAGTCTGCTTCAGCAGCGAGCCTGGGAACTGGCACAGACAAATCATCTACTGGAAGGTGCACGTGAGAACACAAGGAATGATTGGGGACACAATGATGAGAACAACAACAACAAGGCGAAACCAGAAGTGTCCCGTATATAAAACAGGGCATGCAGTTCGTGCCAGTTTACCTTCTAAGTGATGCACATCGACCCCTGCATGAAATGCCAATGCAAACTTCACCAACACAGTTTGCTCCTTTTAAATAAGACCACTCTGGAGACTGGGGGAGGAATTAGAGGGGGGAAAGCAGAATTTGTTATCTAAAACTACTTTCACAGATCAGTGACTATTTTAGCTTTCATAGACTTACTTACCATTATAAAATATAATAGAACAGTATTTTTTTCATTTTCTTGGTGCACAAGAACTATCAAGAGAATGAAAAATATTAGATAATAATAAACTAACATAAATTTTTAGAATTGGGATAACTTTTTTTCTTTTTCCAACAGGTAGCATGAGTTCTTTGCTATTGCACAGCATTTTTAATAAAATAATTAAATACTAGAGACAGGTCTTTAAGGAAGCTGTTAGTTTTACTTTGCTCTGTTCAACCTTAATTTTTCCCCATCCTTCATTCCTAACTTTTATGTTCTGTGCCTTCTGGTGCCCTCTTTTCTTTTAATGCAAAGTATTTCCTTGAAAAGAAGTTCCATACAAGCACACAAAAGTATTCAGCTGCTTAATTTATCTTCTGACAAAATCCAACAACTCCATTCAGGATCAGAGCCCTTTTTTTGCTACTGACTAAAGAGGATGACACAGTCCTCTCTCTGTGAAGGTCGTGGTTTAAGTGCCTGATTTCCTGAATACTGTATGAAAGAAGGATGATGAACTTAGCTGTTATCAGCTACTTTGTGTGACGAAAGGTGCAAGATAAAGAGGAACTTTTCATGCCTGATCTCCTTTCATTATCTGTTGTGTTAAACTGCACTGAGCAGTCCCTGAGAAGCCCAATATTTAATGCATTGGCTATAGCAGCACTGGGCAATAGATTTATAAAGTGATATGGTAGACACAGTTTACTCGCTGTAAATATGTATAATGCAAAGAAACATGTCCATTTATCACTTCTACCAGTATGAACTCCTGCAGTGCAAAAAGAAATTAAGGCAGCCATAGAAGAAATGGGAAGTTATATGTTTTCAGGGATGTATAATCTACAATGTCTGTTTTAAGGTTATAAAAATACCAGCTATCACTAATGAAATGCCTAAATGCTAAACCATGATTTTTTTAACTGTAGATAAATAGGATCGAATAAACCAAAACTGAATTGTAAGGTTTGTTATGTCTGGATGTTTTATAAAGTTGAAATTTAAAGTGCTGAAAAAAGGAAGAGAATGCAAATATTCCAAGGAATAAAGAGAATATTTACTCAACAAGATTAGTTTAATGGATATTTTCTTTTCTGTTGTTTTCTTATTTTAATACATACATCTAATTTTAAAAAATGTCATGTTTGCCATATAAAATATACCAACTTAGTGATCTACAATTTCCTTTTAGGTTTAATGTCACTTCACTGTAATTGTTCTGGATTTTCAAACAGTTTAGTTTTCTGTGCTCATTAAAGACATCACTTCTTTGCCCCCAAAGGAATTTGTAAATGATGGTTAAGACACTGTAACACCAGGATTTCCTAAGTAAGTTATTTTATTCTTCCTATTCTCTTCCAGAGACATGTAGGTATACTTCAGTTATTTAAAATACTTGTCTCGATGCTCTCGCATTATTCAGTGTAAAAGATGAGAAAGGCAGAACTTTCACACTGATACACTTCTGCAGAACTGGCAGTTTTGAAACCATATTTATATGTTCTCTGCATTCTCTGGTCCTATTAGTGTTAGAAAGGTGTAGGGGATCCTTTGTACTGTTCCTGTCATAAGCTGTTCGCAGGCTAATTTCTGATTTCAGGAAAAAAAGAAGATGTAAGCTGAGACTGTCAGATCCTCAATGAGAGCATATACATGGGATATAAAGGTACCTCAAAAAGAGAACTTAAAATTCTCTCACTGTCTCCTGAGGAAACTGAAACTTATTTTACTAATACCAATATTACTTTTTTCCTAATTATCACTATTGAAATGGTAAACTGAAATAGAAACTCTGAAATAGAATATATTCAATATAAAAATATGTACAAAATAAAATTAAATATGTAAAATCAAATGCAGTCTTTACATTGCTAATAAGATTCTGGACCTGGAATTCACTCATCATTGAGTTCATCACACACAATTTATCCTGAGAATGCTGCAGGCGCTCAGGTCTGATGACCTGCTTCACTTGCAGAAAAACTGACTTCTCCAGCGTTCCAAATAATTATGACTCTAAATATAATTAAGAATATGTGTCTGTTATGTAAGAAGACACAATCCATACTAATTCATTCATGTGTTCACATTCAAACTCCAACACATGTCTAACAATGGGCCACACAAACCTTGGTGTCTGTCTCCTGGCATAATTAAGCTTGCCTCTGGCAATTAATCACCTTGACTGCCAACAAATAGTGTATTTATCTTCATTAGCTTCCTTCCTGGGAGCCCTTCCCTCACACCGTGGAGCAGGAGCTCTGAACAGCCCGTTTGCTGCCGAAGGGATTAAGGGAAGCGGATTCCCTGGAAGGGCCGCGGATTCCATGGAACAGACACGGATTCCTTAGAAGGGACATGATTCCTTGGAAGGGACCTGGATACCATGGAAGGGAAGCGGATTCCTTGGAAGGGACATGGATCCCTTGGAAGGGACCTGGATTCCATGGAAGGGAAGTGGATTCCCTAGAAGGGACGCGGATTCCATGGAACGGACACGGATTCCTTAGAAGGGACATGATTCCTTGGAAGGGACCTGGATACCATGGAAGGGAAGCGGATTCCTTGGAAGGGACATGGATCCCTTGGAAGGGACCTGGATTCCATGGAAGGGAAGTGGATTCCCTAGAAGGGACGCGGATTCCATGGAACGGACACGGATTCCTTAGAAGGGACATGATTCCTTGGAAGGGACCTGGATTCCATGGAAGGGAAGTGGATTCCCTAGAAGGGACGCGGATTCCATGGAACGGACACGGATTCCTTAGAAGGGACATGATTCCCTGGAAGGGACCTGGATTGCATGGAAGGGAAGCGGATTCCTTGGAAGGGACATGGATTCCTTGGAAGAGACCTGGATTCCATGGAAGGGAAGCGGATTCCTTGGAAGGGATGTGGATTCCTTGGAAGGGACATGATTCCCTGGAAAAGGCACTGCCCCTCGGGGAGGGGGCCAAAGGCAGCCGGGCTGGCACTCTGTGCATCCAGTGTGACTCCACAGCCATAGGAAACCCAAGTCTGTTTAAGACTATGATTTTGCATTTTCAGCTTCCTCGTATATTTTAATGAAAGACAAACAGAATTATGGACAGAGCAAATTATTTTTCTCAAGTGAGAAAGAAAAGAGAGGATGCCAGACTAATTTATTTGCTTTTGTTTGCATCTCTTTTTCCATGATTATCTTAACAAATGAGTTTACTAGCAGGAATGTTTGGTAAAATAATGAAGCAAATATTGTTAAATATTGTGATTATTCATAGCAGAACCTATAAGTCATGTTTCTCCAACTGGAAAAGAGAAATGTGTTGCACAACCTACGTAGCCATTCAAAAAGAGCTTGAATATTCAAAAAGCTCTGCTTATGAATGAATTACATAAAAAATTATGCATAGATATTATTCAGCAAACAGTTTGAACATATACATCAGAAAAACTAGTTTGTTTGGAAAACTTGCAAACACATAATGGAGCAAAGAAATTATTCATTATGAATTATTTGCACAGCATCTGTCTTACTTTCTCATGTTAATTGCCTCTGCTAAACCACATTTTCACCCCCTCAGTATGTAAATTTAAATGATTTTGCATATTCTCTGAATATCCAGTAAATGCAAGTTTCATTACCTTACTGCTTACATTTTTTTGTCTCTAATTGTACTGGAGTTTATATAATTTTAAAATTTGACCTACCAGCTTCCTGTAGATCGCAACCTTTTCCTCTGGATTCTGATTATTGCCTAAAAAGAAAAAAACACATATAAAAAAATTAAGCCCATGCACATTGACTGCATTTGTGAAAGATCTCCTAAGGTATGTGTTAATTCCCACTGTATTTATAAATGCTAGGGCTTGTTTTTAATCACAACCCTTTAAATGTAATTATTATAAATCTAGGACATGACCCACAATTGATTGGAATTAACAGAGAGAATTTTAGTGACTTCTCAGAGCCTACAGCAGACCTTCCCCTACAGGAGCTGGGTGATGTATCACTATATCCTTTTGTGCTTCCTAAGAGGTACCACTCCTGTGTAGAATTATTTGTGCTGCAAATGCAAGCTTATACTTCAGGCAGTTTGACTTCCTGTAAACATATCATTTTTCCCCCTGACTTTTGTGAAATTTTGATTCTTAGACCACTGACTCATGTTGTCTCTCTGAGAAACACCATGAGAAGAAAATGTGCACATTGTATCCTGTCTTTTCTTTGCTATCACTTCATACCACCAGCAGAAATAAGTGTCTTGTCTGAAGCTGTCTGGCCTTAGAAAATAAATGCAAGTTTATCCCTTCAGGTCTGTTTATAGAAATGACCCCCTAGCAAAATCTGTCCCCTGGGTCACTGAGGATGGGCCACCCAAGAAAAGCCTCAGGATTGTCTCTCCTTTAGCAGCACACACTTTGTTAGAGACCTGAGAAAGCACTGGGAAAGCATCAGTGCTGTGCTCAGAAGCCAAGCTCTTTGAGCAGTACAAATACACACTTTTCTAATGGCATAAAACCTTCTGTTTAGGATTCCATCCTCAATGTACCACAAAATACGTGACCTCTGAAATTATTCTTTGTTTCTATTTTATACTGAGGTTACAAAACACTGTGTCAACATGGGCAGAACTAAACATCCTTATTCATTTATTTGCTCTGGGCAGAAACCTGGCTGAATGCTTACAGAGAGTTTTTGAAATAGCCATTAGTCCTTTGCCAAGGCACAGGAGGCAGATGTTACTGCCTGCACATCACTACTAAAAACTCAAGTTTTCTAGCATCCAAATGGATTACAACCGGATATAGCGTTAAAAGAAAAGAAATCAGGATATAGTGTTATGATACAGTATTTTTGCATCAATATGAAATTTCACTGAGTCATGCTCTACAGGTGTTTGTGGGTCATAACAGAATTTCTGTCATGAGAAGTTCCCAACACACCACAGAGACCTCAGTGGTATTTCCTGCTGCTGTTCCTTCCACCCTTCTGTTCTGTAATGCACCAGGCCTGGCTGTCAGATCCCATCTCAAATGAGCAGCACCAATAAAATTTTGGACCTAATCTTCAGCAACTCATTTTTTTGTAATATACCTTTAGGCTACTAAACACATCTATAGGTTTCTCCTCTGGACAGGATGTGTTGTCCTGTGTGCTTTAGCAGTTCAGTGAGCTGAGCTGATTCAAATGAGCCTTGAAATGTTAAATACAACTTGTAATATCAAACGTTCTCATATCAAATAATTTTCTTCCTGTGGATCCTAGGGAGATTAAGGAATCGTGCAGCGACTGAAATGTCCACTACTTACATCAAATATGTGAGCACTGGCTGTATCATTATCTCCTCGTTGAAGGAATGACCGGAAAATAAAACTGCAGCACTTCTGACTTTATTTGTGAATCAAGCATAAGGAGCATATATCAGGTCCATATGGCAACGAGTGAAGGCTAAAGGTTGAGTATCTGTGTCACAGTGTGACCAAAGCCTTCGTGTACAACCTTGAGGTGATGTTTTCTTTGTAACTGATGTAGAAATTAATTTTTGGGTAAGAGAGCAAACTAAATGCAGTATGGCTGCACTGCAGATTTTCTTTCCGTCTGCTTATCTCAAAGCCCAGAGAAAAAAGTTGTCTCTTCTTTATTGTTTTTCTGGTTTTGCTTTCATATCTTGCAGCAGTGTCTGTTTACAGCTTGCTTACCTTCCTTTACTTCTGAGCTGAATTAAGATGAAGTCTGGTTTGAATCATCCAAAATGCCTTCACCCAAACCACCCCTGTGTGTTCAGAACTGAAGAGTGGGAGCTATCAAGACATTTGCTGCTTCTTTCCCCCACCTTTGCTTGGCAGATGCAGAAGAGATGCTTAGAGAAGGGTGCTCATTCTCCTGGACATCTTGGACCTGCTCTGTTTGCCAGAGCAGCCCTGGTGTCCTTGTGCAGGACACCCGTGCTCAGGCTGAGCTGGGTCTCCTGCCCTGATTCTGGCACATTCTTACTGACACACATTTTTGTACTATAATTAACTTAATTATCATATCATAAAGCAGCAGTATGATTTTGATCTATGCACTTCATGGTAGCCTTATAAAAACCAAATATTTTGAAAGGTAATTAGTAAGTAACTCACTGTGAAAACTCAGAGGTTGTGTTTTCCAGGACTGGCATTCTAATTGTGAATGCAGTCACACACGTAGGATCAAATGGTTCTGGAGATGCTGTTTGAAAAACTCTGAGAATGGCAATAGACTCTAAGTGGGCAGACCTCAGTGTTGCCAACAATTAAAAGAATTATATTAGCATATAGAAAATAACCCTTTCTGAATCACCTTTATTTCAGGATCCAGTTTCAGGAGAGAATGTGGAGTCTTGATACCGCTGTGGAACAACCATTAACTGCATAATGCCAGTCACAGGATACAGAAATGAGCAGGGAGTACTTTCATGGAAAGCATATTGTCATTTTCCTTGCATTGAAAGTCAAAGGCAATTAAAACATAATTTAATTAGAGAATATCTTATCAGCTGTAAAAAGTAAAATTGATTGGTATGCAGTGTAGGGATAACTTGGCTGCTGCTATTTGTAAAGTGATGCTGAGGCTGACAAATTAGTCAGTTGGTTTTTTTATTTGATAATTTCATGTATTTTTATATTTTCTTTCACCACTGAAAGCATTTAATTAGCTAATGTTTGATTGCTCATTGTTTGGAAATGGAAAATATTGCAACTGTATTGTGATTTGAAGAGTTGTTGGCCTTGAGACTAAGCATCTTGCAGTACTACATCCTGCTCTCTCATTACTAAAAATATTTATCTGATAATAGGATTTTTCCTATGATTATTTTTGTCTGTGTTACCGTGCAATAAGATGTTTTAGTCTCCAGCTTAAACATCCCATGAAGCTGGAAACAGATCAGCATAGCTCAGAGCAGCTCCAAATCAGTGAGCAATCTCCTCACTTGGAAGAATCCGTATCACTTACCCAAGGGCTGAATTTGGCCATGCAAAGAGGAGCCAATCAGCAGGGATGAGCACTGACAAACCAGCAAACCTGTTTCTATTTTTAAAAAGCCACAAAACAAAAGAGATAGACAATTTTTTTTTAAAACATCTCTCTTACATTCATTAAACCAGAAATTTGTTCTCAGTTGCTGCTTGAGTAGAGTTGTAAGGTGGTTTGAATTAATAAATACTAAGAAAATATTCAAGTGTCTGTTCTTTTCTGATAATTTTATTCTTTAGAAGAGGAAGAGTTGATGACATGGCTTCATGGGTTTTTTGGCTATTTCTAATATTTCTGTTCTACTAAGAGAATATCAGCAGACTAACGTCCATTTGGATTCCCAGTTAAAGCATTACTTCCGTCAGAACGAGCACTTCTACAAGGAAATCCTAGAGCACTCTCAAAGGATTGGTATACTAATTAATTAATAAATAATTTAAATTAAAGTGGTCTTCCAAACTTGACTAAAATCAGATGCCAGTGCTTTAGGGGTAGGACTCCTGACCTTTGTTTGTAATGCCTCTGTCCATAGAACTTCTATTGCGTTTGTAGAGATTAACTGGGTAAAGAAAGAGACTAATCTTTACTTGACTAAAATATTATCTTTGAGGTGGATTCTTTGGGGTTTTTTTTTGTTTGTTTGTGTGTGGGCTTTGTTTTGGGGTTTTTTTTAAGGTTTCAGGTCTTTTTTTTTTCCCCAGATACAAATCCGTTCTTCTTGGGTCTACCAAAATCTTTTTGGAGTGTGGCAGCTGTGGTTTTTCCCCGCCAGGAAAATCTCTACAGAGGCATTTATTCCTGTGAAGCCCAGATTTCCGTGTGAGCTAACTTCTTTCAAAGTGGACACCCATAGCAATTGAATATGATTAATAAGGTAATTTCTGCTTTGCTCAAGGAAAGGATATCAGTGCACGTGTACATCTTTTTATACTAGAATCAATTTCAGAGGATAGTTTTTCATATTAAATAGGTTAGGAATAAGAATGGTCTCATTTAGATGCAAGAAAATATACAGAATTCTGTACAAATATTCTAACGGTCTGAGAAGGGAAAATAATCTGAAGAAGTAACTCGTTAGGTCTCAGTGATACATGCAATTTTAAAAAAAAGATAACTAAATCAATTAGTTGTTTCTCAGATTGTTGGAGACAACTACTCTCAGGGATATCAGGTGTTATATATATGTATAAAAGATACATATTATATCTCATAATAATGCAATTGCTTCTATGTGAACTGGCGTTTAGGAGCTGGCCGAAAAAAATTATTTCACTTGAAAAGTCACACAAAAAGCTGTAAAAAACCCAGCAGCATGTTACTGGAGACTCATAAGTACACTGCTAGAGATGTATATTAACTTTATAGTCTACTGTAGTTGAAGATGTCCCTGCTCAGGGCAGGTGGTTGGCCTTGATGACCTTTAAAGGTCTCTTCCCATCCCAACTATTTGATGATTCCATGATTCTTTGAATTAATACCAGAGATTAATTTAAAAGTTTGTGAACAAAACCACTGAGAAAGCCTTTAGCTGCACCCAAAAGGGATATTTCATGAAAAGCCATGCAGTTATTAGGTCAAAATATTAAAGAGATAAACCAGCAATTTGTTATTTCACCAATTAAAAGTAATCAGCAAGCAATAGTTGCACAGCCTAATAAAATACCTCTCATTTTTGCTGCTCATTATAAACATCTCTGTACTTCCACGTGCTTTGTACTGTGAATTTATTAAAAATACCTCAAAGCAGTAGGTTTGCCAAAAAGGCAAGATCACCTCTCAACAAGTAACAAAACAACTTCCAGAAGTGATGGCAGGCAGGAGAAGTGGTCACAAACTCTTAGCTCCCCTCCAATGAGTTTTACAAGACGCTTGAAGCTCTCATGCTCATCTGGGGAGATAAAACCTTCCCTGGTCTCTCCGTGAAGGTGCCATTGTTGTCCTTATTGCTGGTGAAAATATTGTAGGGCTGCTGAATGAGGGTGTAAAGAATTCAGAAAAAACTCCAGTTTGTGGAATTAATTTTGTGTTTTCAGTGGATGTCACGCAACTGGGGCTGGGTTCTGCCACTGCATCCACAAACAGCCTCCCCACAGGTGCTCACACCAGCGGGCTCAAGTGCCTGCAGGAACACAAACTGTACTGTGAGGAAGAGAATAAGACTCCTAATTTCAAAGATCCAGCTGTATTTTTGAGTCTTCATTACCTTTGCAGGGAGTAAAGAGCAGCTCTAAGCCAGCCAGCAAGATAAAAGCCTCCTCTCTTCAGTTACAAGGAGATCTATAAGAGGGATATCTGCTCTTTTTTTATTATTTTGTGGGTTTTTTTATGGGGAAGATAAGGAATACCTTAAGGAACATATTACAGGAATCAAATTTACAGAAATAGTCTAATTTTATATATTGATGATCAAAAATATTTTTTAGTTTAGCCTAAAATTTCCCCTGGGAGGAAAAAAAAAGTAGAAGAAGAAGAAGTGATGTATATGATGTAAAGACATCCCTCCTAAATACATATTAAAGAAGAGTTGGCTACAGACACACAATAAATTCTGGGAATGCAGTTCTCTAATAGCCTGGAGGAGATGGTTGTTCTAAACAAAACAGAGTGATTTAATGAGCCAATGTACATCTGGGAGAATGAAGAATGCTGGCAATGTCCACCTTGGTAGCAACAAGCACACAGTCCAAATGTATGTTTGCCCAAATCTCCCTTTCCTGTTTAAAAATCCTTCTCAAATCATCTGATGCTAGCAGGAGCATGTCAGATGTTGTTATGAATTACATAGGATTAAAAAAAAAGGTTGGGAGGAAGGCTCTGCATGGTGACAGAAGGTGTTTTGAGTATATAATGTTTCTTTTGGAAATTGCAGAACCATTGGCTTTTACTGATGTGACCAGTTTCTTTAAAAATGGGTAATACTTCCTAAAAAACCCCTGCAAATAAGAAACTAGGGCAGGCAGTGATACATTTTGATGCATATTTCACTCAGAAGAATCCCAAAGCCCAACACAAACACTACTGATCATGCCCTGCTCTAGACTCGAGGATAATCACTGCTACTGAAAGGAACGTGGTCCCACGTTCCCAGTGACAGGATTCTAGCAGAGTAAAAGAAATCCTCAAAAGTTCTTTTAGGTGATGGCAGACCTGACCAAAATGGTAATGGATTTTTGGCCAAGAAACTCAATATAAAGGCAAATAGAGAAGAGCTGTGTTAGTCAAACATGAGTTATTGGGCTCAGTGCAGAGCAAATGGATGAAATGACAGGATATGCTAGAGAGAAGGTCAGGTTACACAGTGCAGTGATCCCCTTTGGCCCTCAGCGGGTGAGTCTGTGAAACCCTACTCCTGCTGCAAGTCTGTAATTCCTGTACCACTATTGATTTATTTGTGAGAGACCATACACAGAGATGATACCTGTGCATGATTACTGACAGCATTTGGCCATGAATTATGTCAGTAAAAACGTGTTTAAGTAGAATTACGACTTGCGTGTTCTTAATTTCACGGCGAGATCAAGGCCTAAGGAGGAGAACAGGCATATTAATTTCCTAATGGGAATGCATAAAGTGCATTTTTGTTCACTGCTTCCCACCATTGGTATTACCAGTGCAGCTTCTCCGTAGCAATAAAAGAGCTGGAACAGAAAAGTCTCAGGAGCTGTAACTGTAACATCAAAAATTTGTGGGTTTTTTCAGAGACCACAAACTGGCACTGTGCTGTATGCTAACGTTCACATCACAGCTCTCACTGAGGAGGGACTGCTGATGTCCCTGGGAATTTCAAGAGGGAGAAGTCCATTAATGTGTTGACTCATGATGATTTACAGATGGTCTCCATGCAAGTCAAATTTTTACGAAGAAATCGAGCAGTGTCATAAAGTGTGACCGCAGTTCAGAGCTCACCTATTTCTGATTCTGATTCCTGGCTCTGTGAAATGGACATGCATCGTGTACTTCATAAAATGATGAAGATGGCTTTTTGCTTTCAAGCAACATTAAGAAAAAAAGAAAACTAGTAAATTACAATATAAATATCCTGGTGACCTAACTATAAAGTATTGCAGCCTAGCAGAGCCTGCTGTTCCACATGCGTGCATTTTATTTTATATGCACATTATAAAACTGGTGTCTAAAGAAATCTGTGTCACACAAACTTTTAATATCAAATATTAATTTTTGATAATAACATAACACAACTAAAAATCCATCTGAATATATATAGAAGGGAAAATACTACATTTATATTATGTATATCCTTCTGCTCTTACAAATATTTTGGGTGTTGAGTTTTGACAGCTTTTCCTCATTATCGAATTTTCAAAATAAAATCCTGAAAGATACCTGAAGCTGTTCACCAGTATACAGTAGTTATTTGTATGACATTTCCTTTTAACATTTATGACTTTTTTCTATAATTAAACACAGTATAATGATATTTGGGGGGGAAAAAAAGCCTTCAAATATATACCAGAAAGCATACCAGCCCCTTACTAAAATAAAGTCAGGAAAACTGGTTTTACTTTCTAAAGACTTATGGTCTCCAGTAACAAATATTCACGTTCAATTGTATTAATATCATTATTTGAGCCAGAAATATTGCTTTAGCAGGCAATCTGTCCAATAACATTTGCAAACGTCCCATAAAGGGGATCTTGGTTAAAAGAAAGTGTTTGCTATACATAGTTTATTGCCACTCTATCAGTTTCTGGTTTGTTATTCTTAAAATAGTATTTGCTTTGCTTAGTCTTCCCCTGTTTGCTGTTCATTAGTCAAACCAAATAACAAATTAGAGTCATGTGATCATGTCAAAGCTGGCTGACAGGATAAGTAAAATTATATAAATGACCACTGAGGCATGAATTGTAAATAACTATCAAACATAAATACACAGTTAACGTATGAATATAGGTTACATTTGTGTCAAATTGCACCAAAACACTCACACAAAAGACTCAGTGAAATCAAAACCTAGGAATTTTAGAAGTTTACCAATATGTTACCCCAACAAAAAGTACAATTTTAAAAATAGTTATTTTCTGTTGGCATATTATAAATAATGCCATGTTACAGCAAAAACAACTCACTTAAATATTCTAACAGTTAGTAAATGGAATAAACAAGGTTTCCAAATGACTGGTCAATAGCCTGTCATTCTGTTTACTTGGCATTTGATTGCTCAGCTATTTTATTCGTATGTCGAAAGTTGCAAGTGGGAACCATTTGAACCATTTGGATAAAATCCTGCAGATTAAAAAACGAACAGATTAAGCATTTACAGGTTTAGTTTCATAGTTTAAGAAGTCTTTACAATTATAGTAGCAACAAAAATAGGCAAGGTAGGGCAAGTTCCTGAAACAGTAGCTTCAGTTACACCAGCAAACATATGTTTAAGGAGCTGAGGAGTGTGTCAGAGGCTTTAGAGAGGTCCAGATAAATATCACCTGTAGCCCTTCCCTTGTCCACTGATGTAGACACTCTATCAGAGAAGCTCAGGACAATTCTTCTGAACTTTATAAAGGCATAATTAATTTTGAATTCTGAAATCTTACCGTGTATTTCTGCCTCTCAGTAGGTAGATGAAAGGACAGGAACAGCACAGCAATTCTAGGAAGAAAGTGAGAAATACCTCACCCCACTGAGGGCAGTGCCTGCACGGACCCTGTCCTGCTCTCTCCTGCACAATGAGCACCTCAGGATGCTCACAAACACCAGCTCTGCCCTCTGTAGGTTTCTGTACGCGCTGTAGGTTCCTAAGGCAAGAATCTTGGTTCAGGTTTGGATTGCTGCTTTCTTCCAGCACTTTCGGCTGTGCTTGAAATACGTGAAAACACAGGGGGATAACAAGAGGAGAGGGCAAAGATGAAAAGCACGTCTGATACCCTGAGGCATCCTTTGCCAAGGGACAGCTGGCACATGGTGGCCCTCGATGGTCTCTACAGGCTATTTCTTGCTGAAGTCTAGCACCAGGAGGATTTTCATTGCAAGTTTTTCCAGGAATGTTATTCAGACATGGTAGACACTTCACTGAATTTCACATTAACAAGCTATGATGTTAAATAAAGCACTGAAAATCTTAATCAAAGTTATGAGTATCAACAAGAAGCAAAGTAGCTAATAGATTAGCTGCTGAACAAAAGTTTTCTATGATTAATTATTTTATAGTGCACTAATTTAGTTTTCTCGATCTCTAACTTCAAATATCTATACTAATTAGTTGCCAACCTACAATATAATAAATGAGATAATGAAATAAAGATGTTTTGAATCTCCATTTCTATTACATGCACAATTCGAAGCATGTTAACAGACAAGATGAATTCTGATTATTTTTTCTTAAGGATATATTAGCATATCATTATGTACATGAATGCCAAATAATCACCTTCTCACAAGAATAATGTTCAATTACTAAATCCACAGGAATTTGGAAATAAAACAAAATATTACACATCAGATGAAGACTGGCACGGGTTAAGTTTACAAAGACATCACACCTTTCTCCATCACATTTTCACCTGCTCATGTGATGCACACTTCTGCTTTGATGGAAAATTCCTTTGGGTCTTCTTGGTGTAAAGCTGTTGGTGCTCGCAGCAAAATTTGCAGAGCAAGTGGTGAACAGAGAATGTTTTCACTCGGCTGTTAAACCAGAGAAATATCCACAGCATTTTTCACAGTTCATGAAAGGGACCATCAATTTCTGTTAGCTTTGTTCAATTTGGGAACAAGTTATACAAGCTTATTTTCTTCTATGAATTTGGTTGGGGGGGAAAAAAAGGAGTTTTTTTCTGAATTTGTTTTAGAAAATTGAGCTCTTAGGTCCCAAATTTAGACTGGAGGAATTTGCAATATTCCCCATGGAAGCTAAAGAAACTCTTAAGGAGCCTTAGACCGAAGCAGTATTATTTATTTTCCTGAAAGCAGTGATGACAGTCAAAGCACGAGCAGTGTGGCTTGTTTTATGTATCAACCTCGCATGTTTTCCTGTCAGCTTTGCAGTTTGTCATCCACAGCTTTGCCTCCAAATAGCATGAACTTTGAGGACAGCAAGCTGAAATGAAAGACTCCCTGCCTCCTATAGAGAAGAAACAAGGCCACCAAGGAATAGCAGAATATCTGTTTATTCCACTTTATGTAGCCTAAACTGTGGAAAAATATTGCATTACTAGTAGAAACATAATACAATTCTGCTAATGGTAGTATAATTTGTTGTTACTATTTGGAGTGAATCTGTGAGTAATCTAGCTCGTATAACAGATGAAATTGTAAAAGAAAATACTAAATGCAAAATCTGATCTACAAAAGCAAAGAATGAGCTGGAACAGCTGCAATAGTTTATTATGAATACTTGTCAGGATTGTTCAGCTCGAGCAGTGCTTGCCAGCTGGAGTGCAGTTGTTCCGAGAGGGAGGTGAGATATCCTCCTCTCTACGTGGAGAAACAACGCAGCTAAGTGAGCTTAAACGCACAAAATGCCCTGGTATTTCACTGCAGTATTGACTGCTGGAGGGATTCTTAGAGACAGAAATGCCTTCCACCACTTCAGGCAGTGTGCCAGAGCTGCACCTGGAGCAGGAGCACCTGCAGGCTGGAGCACACAGGTGAAGTTCAGGCTTCTATCACTTCCATCTTTCTATAAACTTTATCAGTTGTTGGGGTTGTTTTCCCTCCTACAGGTGCAAGCTGCAGATGAGTGGTCAGTGCTACTGCCTGGGTGCAACCTGCAGAATTTTCTCCTCATTCTGCCAGGGACTGAGTGGCTGGGAATTGTACCTGCCCTGAGCAGCTGCATTTGTGACAAGCCACATCCCATTGCATCCCATTTACAACTCACCCTGTCAGGTTATCATGGAGAACATTAGTTTGCAAGGTAATAAAGATTTGTATCATGTGAATTGGAAAAGGAGATACAAACATCCACCAATATTTAAAATAAGTGCAAGAGGGCTTTTTCACTAATTAAAACTGGCATAAACTGAGTTTATTAGACTGAAGTTCTACAGCATGTCAGCGTTGTGTTAGAATCATTTTAAATATGCTGGAAACACAGCATGAGACTAAGTTCACACAGACTTGCAGTTACACTGGTCAAACAGCACTAATAAAACTATTTTACTTGAGGTTTGATCTAAAGCCCATGAGAGTCTGGCTATTGCATTCAGTGGGCATGGAGTTCAACCCTTGAAGAAACAGCACTTGATCCTTGTATAATTACTTATGTTACTTGCTGAATATATTATTTCTTAGATAATCCTTTACAAGTAACTACCTACCAACATCCTTTACAAGTTACTACCAGCAGGTAGAACATTTAAAAACCTCAGAGCACTTATTCTTGTTGTTTTCCTTTTCAATGCTTTCAGATCCTGTTTATTACTGCCTCCCTGCTTCCCTAGTATCAGGGAAAAAAAGTGGTTTTCCAGTAAGAAGAAACATTTATGGTATCACTGAAAGACTTCTGCATGCTCTTCACTACAATGCATCACATCTCTTACGTTCATTTTAGAAATGCTATTTCAGCCACCGGTGTTTTATTAAATTAATTGTTGCAGTGTGGCCATATTTTACTGGGAGTTGCAGGTATGTCAGCATAAAGGTGGCATCTGCTCTTCTCACTGCATTTGCCGATGTCTGGTCAGTCTGACCATTGTCGTACGCAGTCACACAGAATCAGAGGCTGGCTGAGGTTGGCAGGAACTTCTGGGATCATCTTAGCCCTGCTCAAGCAAGGCCACCCCAGAGGTGCTGCCCAGGACCGCACCCAGATAACTCTGAATGTCTCCGGGAGTGCCACCCCACACCCCGCGGGCCCCTGCTCCCGTGCTCAGCCACCCTCCCAGGGGCACACAGAGCCTCCTGCCTTTCCCTTGTGCCCACTCCCTCTGGTCCTGTCTCGGGAGGATCACTGAAGAAAGCCTGGCTCCAGCTTCGTCACACCCTCCCTTCCAGAATTCACACGCATTCCCGAGGTCCCCAGGCACTCCCTTCTCCAGGCTGGGTGGGATGAACAGTCCCAGCTCTCCTGTGGAGATGATTCAGGCCCCTCAGCACCTTCGTGGCCCTTTGCTGGCCTCTCTCCAGCACCTCCAGGTCTCTTTTGTACCAGAACTGGCCACAGCCCTCCAGACAGTACAAGGAAAACATTTACTGACTATAATACACAAACTAAAGCATACTGCTACTGAATTATGAGAACTTATAGCTGAAAAAAATCAGGAAAAGTGGAGTCAGAAGTTTGTACATACAAACATGAAGGGAATGAGATTTCAGGTGCATAACTGAGTATATGAATACAGAGAACTTTTTGCATGCTAAAGAATAGAATAGTAAGCATGTCTGTGGTGGAGAGGATGAAACATGGCAAACCATCCATTAATAAGTATCTATTTTCCTTGACAAATGCCTAATTATTCAACAGAGTAATTTAATGTTCTGTATTAAGTTGAGAGGCACACAAATTAAAATACCCACATCAATGGGCTCTGCTCAGTATTCCCTGCTCACTCCCACCAAAACATTCACAAACCTCAGCAGAGAATTTTCCTGAGATCAGCTAATAATGTTTTGTACCCTGCAAATGAGCCCTTAAATCTCTAAAGTTGATTTTTCTACCAAACCACAAAACTGTCTTTCTATCCTTCTTTAAGAATCCTCTCTGCCCATTTGCTTTACCTCTTACATATACCAAAATGTAACTCAATTAAAGCTGAAGAATTAAAATATCACAGTTTAGGAGAAAGTAAAAAAAAAGAAAATTAAATTAAGTCTTTAATAAAGACACTCAAATAAAGACAATGGGAAGTCCATATATTTCAGGTGCAATAGGAGGCTTGAATTGGAAGCCCATGGAAACACTTGAAAAGCAGCTGGTCACAGCCATAAAACAACCAGAGAGAAAAACACTTCCAGGCAAAGCAGCAAGCCTGTAAGGGAGACAGTGGATCTACTGAATGAACAGCAGCTGAAAGGAACCACTGTGTAGAAAAGTGGCATTGCAGAATAGTTAAATGACAAGTCTGTAAAGCTTGACCCAAAAAATATTTGAATAAAATAAATACCTCAAAAGCTAATGGTCCATAATGCTTGATGCCAACAGGATGAAATCAAGTAAAGGAAAGGGATGAAACAAGGGTCAATGACAAATTATAGTATGGTATTAATTTCAGGAAAATAAAGACAAGGAGGATTTAGCCACACTAGAAGATCGTGTACTGATTAACAGTAAATTGGTAACTGCAGTAGCTTGGAAGTTAACAGCGCTGAATAATACTGAACTTAAAAAGTAAGTAGCCTAACTTTTCACAAGGTATGCTATTTATTTTTAAATATCAAGGAGAAATGGAGAGGGTAAAAATATAGCTGTCTTAAGAAGTAAGACAAGCAAAGTCTGCATCAATATCAGATAACCCACAGAGTATTTGAAGGACGTATATTCATCAAACACCAAAACAATGCTGTGAGAGGGTCAAACATCTTTAATCTCCAATTTACTGTATGAAATGAAGAAGCATTCAATTGGAACATGCAGAGATCACATTTCACATACTCTAACACATTAGATGCCAGTGGAATTAGCTATGAATTTGCCCTAGAAAAATATGTGTGTTTTAAATTGCACAATATCTACATTTATATCCTAATCCTTTTTTTTCTTCCCACCTAAGATCAGCTTCTGCTTGAGTACTCTGGAAAATGGATCTTAACGACTGTATGATTTTGACCACAACTGAGATTATTTGGCAATGCCACCCCTATCATGAGACAAGGAGAAGGGAGAGTTATTAGAAGCCACACTTTTATCCTAAGCTTTTTCTATTTTTAGCCAGTATTTTGCGTGTGTCTATAACAATGTTTTCATGTGTTTATCAAAAAATGCAGCAACAACCCCTTTCAGCACTTCCTTTCATTGTGGAATCTGATTCTATTTCCCATGCTCGAGTCTCCCATCTGGGGCAGCGTGTGCAATATTGCTTTCTGCCTAAGGGCTAGATTCAGGGAAGTAGTTCCACCTGATGCGTCAGGATTTCACCAGACAGGAGGGTGGAGGTTACACCTGGGCCAGGTTTGGGCAGGAGTGTGTTTAACTTGATCCTCAGTGTGCCTTTGGCCAAGTCAGCCCCTGCCAGCCAGCCCCTGCGTGCAGGGAGGTGAGAGCCCTGGGCAAAGCCGGCTCCCAGCCTGCCTGGCTCGGCTCTAAGGAAATCTCTGCATGTGCCTGAGAACGGTGCCACGCCAGCCTCATCCCTCTCCTCAGGTACTGCATTTCTACCCAGTAACCATTTAACACAAAGCACAGAGCCAGTGCAGAGACAGGAAAGCTGAAAGGAAGGGCTTCCTGTGCTACAAACCATGATACTTCTGGTGCCCTTTCTCACCTGTGGAATACAGCTTGAATTCCCTTAGGCATCATGGCAGAACTTCAGCTGGAGTGTGAGAGTAACGCCAGTGAAATACTGTGAACTCAGGCTCTCCATTTCCTGGGAGAAAGCTCTGGTTTGAGCAGATGAAGCAATGGTATTGTTGTAGGCATGATAAATTAAAGGTACAAGCAGAACTTGCAGGAAAAGTTATCTTTCTAAGGCTAACTGAGGCAGTGACACCGAACCCCCTGTGGTCAGGTCTGGAGGTTTGCTGGTAGGCAGGGTGGGCAGTGGTACTGACACCATTGCCTTCCAGTGAGTGACAAACTGAAATGGGGCGCTGTCAGAGCATCCATCAAAGGCAGGGCTAGGAAGTGAGACAGATCGGCCCCAAATCATAATTCCATTCCCCCTTTCAAATCGTTCTACATCATCCTCTCTAATGACCTCCAGGCCAGTGATGAGCATGCATTAAGCCTGCTTATGCAGACTGTGTTAAGTATGATTACACATCACACTGCAAGGTTACATGAGATACATGGACTGATGTATGGCAGAGCTCCACGTCAAGGCACAAACATTCATTTGACAGTTGCAAGGTTGTTTTCTTTTTTTTTTTTACTTTTTAAATGTTTGAGGTAAGGGTAATTTAAATATAATTTTAACACCAAGGCATGCTATCCTAACAAGCCTGGGGAAATACAGCACTGTCCAAGGAATTCTCTCCAGCTCATCATAAGGGTAACAAGATACACTTTCTCTTGGCTAAAACCTGTCTGTCTGGGAGCTGGGAAGCTGAGTGCAGAGAGGGAGGGCATTGCCTGCTCAGCGCTGCCCAGGAAGGCTCTGTGTGTGGAGAGCAGCCCTGAGCTCCCGGGCAGCTCCGCATCCTGTCACTGCTGCCCTTGGCGCAGTTTGCTCTCGTCACTCGGGTCCCAGCGGGTACCCAGAGGTGCAGAACCCACCCACTGGAAAGGAGGAGAGAGGCAGAAACAACTGACACAACCTGCAAAGTTTTGCACAGCCTGAGCATGGGTTTTCAGGAAAGCATTTCTTGATTTATATTGCTCTACGTCTTGTAAGTTCATTACTGAATGTAATGCTTAGATTCTATTTTTTGATATGAACAATTACTTATTTCTTAGCCAGTCTCTCTTGCAGCCAATAACTATTGTCTCTTTTGTAAACTGCAGCCCCTCTTGTTGCCAGTAATATGTGATTTGGGGGAATGATTTAAATGACAAAATGCTAACTTGCAACAACAAAAGAAATGACACAATATAAACTAAGCTTTAATAACTAAAAAGATCTTTAATTAAAATTGCTTTCCATTCAGGGGCTACAGTTTTCTTTAACCAGCTCCCCTATGAAAGTTATTACCTAAAGTTTTCATTTTCCCAGTACACAGCTGCAGAAAAGATTTTATTCTGGTGAATGAAGGGCTGAACAACAGCAAGGACAAAGCTCACTTAAACTAACAATGGAGCCATGGCAAAAGTCATAACCTTCTGCTGTCTTAGGGGAAGCACACTTTCTGAATATAATCTCTCTGATTATGCCTAGTATGCAAAATGCAGTTTTATAGCTGCAGCTCAAATAGATTTCAGTATTGCCACTGAATACTAATCACTGATGCAAAAAACGTACAGCTCCCTCAAGGCATTTCAAAAATCTTGATTATTTAATCAGTGCTCTTGATTTATAAGGCGAGCTGGTTGATGACTACCAAAATGTGACACATTGGACATTATCCAGATGGAATGCCAGTTTTCATTTGAGGTTAAAGAGGTAAAACTCTACAAGAGAGGTTTTCCAGTACCCTGGACCAGAGCTAGAGTTATATCAGATGATAAATAAAACCTGGCAGTTTGGCTTGCACATAATATTAAAACAGAAACTTCACTGAATTGTCAGTTGTAAAATGAAGTAATCAACTTTCTTTCTGATTATTCTCCATTTCCACTATGGACTTTTTATTTATTTCATGTCTTCCATCTTAATGTCCTCTTACCTTTTTAAACAGCACTACTTTACCTTTTTACAAATATACAAGTGGTGAGGGCTGCCTTTTCATAAGCACTAATTTCCCAACCAGCTGGATGCAAAATTTGAACAGTTCAGTTTCTTTTCCTTATAACTACATATATATACACATATATGTATATTTATTTAGTTATTTATTTATGAATTTGAAAATGTTTTTGTATCTACATCTCTATAGAGAAACATAGGCTAAGGTACATATAAATTCTTGCTTTAAAATGCAATGGAATTGCAAAAAAAAATTAAAAATTAAGAAACTGATACATAAGTTACATTCTGAACGGCTTTACTTCTGAGTTTCTTGGGCTTTTACAGTCCCATGCCCATCTTTAAGTGTCATCAATGATTTTCTGTTAAAGAAGGATCCCATATGAAATTGCCAATGTTTTCTCTATTAAGATTTCAAAGAGAAGAATTACGTCAGATTGAGACAGCAAATAATTAAATACTTCTTTAGAACCTCATTCCAGGCCTGGCCCCTAGAAGCGAGCATCACTTTGGGTACACGGTTACATGGATGTAGAGGCCAAATGTTTCAAACGCATCTTGAAGGTGTGGCCCTTGCTAGAAGGGCTATATTCAAAGCAAAGTCACAACTACAGAGAAGTATTTTACCCAAATAAATCCCTGTTGGTGCTGCAGGTGGGCGGCATCAGCGGAGCACTCAGAGCTGGCAGGGGAGAACCTGGAGGTGGCAGTGGAGCACTCAGAGGTGGCAGTGGAGCACCTGGAGGTGGCAGTGGAGCACCTGGAGGTGGCAGTGAAGCATCTGGAGGTGGCAGTGGAGCAGCTGGAGGTGGCAGTGGAGCACTCAGAGGTGGCAGTGGAGAACCTGGATGTGGCAGTGGAGCAGCTGGAGGTGGCAGTGGAGCAGTCAGAGGTGGCAGTGGAGAACCTGGAGGTGGCAGTGGAGCACTCAGAGGTGGCAGTGGAGCACCCAGAGGTGGCAGTGGAGCACCCAGAGGTGGCAGTGGAGCACTTGGAGGTGGCAGTGGAGCAGCCGGAGGTGGCAGTGGAGCAGTTGGAGGTGGCAGTGGAGAACCTGGAGGTGGCAGTGGAGCACCCGGAGGTGGCAGCGGTCCCCAGCCCGTGCCAGCACAGCTGTGTCTCAGGGAGCCAGGCCGTGCTCTGCCCCAGCCTGTGCTCTGCCCCAGCCTGTGCACTGTGTGTCCTGGCTATTATTTCTATCCGAGCTACCAGTGATAAAGCCAATAATGAACTCAGATAACCACAGCCATGGCACGTGGACATGCACCGAGCTCCATGGATAACCCCAGGGAAGGCTGACTTGGAGGTTAAAACCACCCTCACATCTCAGTGCAATCCTCTCAAGCCTTCTAAACCCAAAATGATGAAAATTATAATCCAAACGTGGGAATTTGGTGGAAAGTTTAACTATAAATAAGCATTAAAAGTATGAAAAGTCATCATACCGACACACTGAAAAGTTACTAATACTCATATAACATTGTTTCCATTCCTCATTTTAAAAAGTTTGCTAGAAAATCCATCAGTCTGGATTCCAACAGCACAACAAAAGGAGTCACAGGAGCGTGTATGGCTCCTGTCCCCACCATACCCCCCAGAGCAGACAGACGTGCGTGGCAGCTCTGCCCACGTCAGCAGCCCCCGTGCCAAACTGCTGCCCCAGCTCTAACACTGACACTGTCACCTCCACATCCAGGCTTTGGTGAAACTGCAGATTTGTATCCTATTACAAAGACAAAATATTTTACTAACAGCAAGAGTTCACTTATAAAATCTGTGTAGTTTGGGTTTGTGCCCTTTGTAATTCTTTCTCTGTACATGTAGGTTTCTATCATCTGAAGCTTTTTGAAGGAATATCTCACTTGACTGGACTTCTGGGTAAGACAACCGTGGGGCACTTCAAATAGCTGCATTATTCCATTTTCTGTCAGCAATCCAAAAAGTCTGCTTGAAACACAGATGGCTACTTCCCTGTCATCATCCACCTCCTCCGCTGATCTCCTCACCATTTCAACCACATTCTCTGTGTCAGTATCCCTGAGCAGGGAAGCTTTTGCACCTTCTATTTTCGGGGAAGAGCTGCAAGCTGCTACGTGAGGGTGTTTTGATGGTGGATGAGACAGGCCTGCTGCAGACAGCGCTGCTGGGCGACTGCCTCGGGCTCGGGGTACTGCAGGCACAATGTCATAAATATATCACCGGTCCTCCCAGGCCTTGTGCCATGAGTACAGCACGACAAAAATAGCTTGAAGGGATTGTGTCCCCACGTTCCAGTCTTGCATGGCAGCAGCCACGCAGCAGGAAAAACACTGGAGCCAGAACTTGTCAGTGCAGGTTAGTGGCTGCCCTGCAGGAGAGACTGCTGGGCAAATCATAACCCCAAAAGAGATGGGAATCTCTGTTTACACAGAAAATGACACCATTGCTCCTCCAGTCTTGTCCTTCCCCCATGTCCCACGCAGCCTCACTACATGCAGCCGGGTCAAGGCATCAAAAAGCCATTTCTAAAATGCTCCATAGGTTTTGAGCCTAGAATAGGGCATCAAGAATATTCTGCTACTACCACGCCTTTCTGTTTCTGCTGTTTAAATTTCAATTCTCCTTTGCTGGATCTAGCTAAGCAAAGTTACAGTCAGTTCTGGATGCATCTGGACCATGAATGGGAAGTCTCTGTGCAACACCTCTGGTATAAAGTCACCAGAACATCGACTGCCACCAACTTCTCTACGTCCTGCAACAGTCACATGTTGTATAATCAGTTATTCACTCTTAACCCTTCTACTTCCCTCTTCATTCTATATGTACCTCTCCACCTTCTCAAACTACTTTTTTTTAAAATTAAAAAACTCTAAAACATTCTTGGCAAAGCATCTCATAAGAATTACCTAGTGGATGGGGTTTGTGGCTAACAGAACAGGACAGAAAATGATCTGAATTCCATGCACCTGACACCAGCAGAAGTCTACAGATCCATCAGGTCAGGACAGAGAGATGATGTATTTCAAGAAAATTTGGACTACTACTTTTAACGTGTGGGTGAGTTTACAGGAAAGCTGAAAACATCATTATTCTTACCTGTTGTTAAACCAACATCAATGCAAAAATCTATGTTTAAAGGACTTTTCTGTTTCTTTGCTGCACCCTACACTGCTGCACCTGAAAAAAGAACTTGGCATATTTTTCCAGTTGACAATGCAACTGTGGGAGGAAAGATCACAGATTTTCTGTTCTTCTGAGAAGCTGGGTTTAAATACATGCTCAGCATTTCTGACTCCAAATAAAAAACTTTTTACAGAAGTAAAAAGCAGTATCCTATATCGCCTCACAAAATTCTGCTTCACAAAAATTACCGACAGTAACATCAAAAAGATAAAAAATTGTACCTGAAAGCATTATACACAGACATAGGATTTTTAGTGCAAATACTAATAAATTCCTATTTTCAACAGTTATGTTGATTCCAATCTGTGTCCCACATGTAGGGGTATCCTTTTTGAATACAGGTAGTAGGAAAACAGACTATTCCTTTCCAGAATTTATGCATGCACCATATATCATTAAAATAGAAAGTAGCAATAAATTGACTTTATTAGTGGGAAACCTACAATTTTTTTAGGATAACAAAAGGGCAATAACATTTCAGTCACTGGGAAATGTGAATGTTTCTGAAAATATACTGCAATATATGCATTAAAAGTAGGGAGAGATAATGTCTCCTTTCAGACAGATTATTCTGATTTTCAAGGACAGAGAACTGAGACTTTATTCCTTCAGTTTACACACACACCTTTGTTAGAACTAATAACCCACTTCAAAGGCAAGAAGTTTCATAGTAGTTAATTATGTGGCCTCTAACATGTCATGCTGATTGAATTCATATGATCTTATATATATGGACATCAAAAGCCCTTTATTTTTTCTTAATTAGAAACATAGATTCAATGCAACTTGCCGAGAAAATAAATTAAATCCATATACATCACCTCTGAGCAATAGCCCTGATTGAACAGGGCTGTTTAAATCTCTGTGGTTGGCAGAGTTCATCAGTGAATTTGTTTACAAAGTGGAAAGAATGAGATGCTGTCAAAGAATGAAAAATAAAAGCTAGATTTCTTGGAAAGGAGACATCTGTCTTTTTCTATTTGTGAATGCTGATGAGCAGGGTTTAAGGAGGGCTAATGTCATCCATTCATCTTAATTAAAGAGTTAATTGCTCGTGTATCCTGATTTGGTTAGCTGATCTTAGTAACATGAGAAGCGTTTGCTTCCATGTATTTTATTGACCGCTGTAATGACATCATCAGTGCGACCCAGGATTTATTCCTGCCTCAGCCTAAACTCGTAACTTTAATAGCCTCCTACATGATAAAACTTTCAAGAGGAAAGGAGTTCTTTAGCATGGTACAGAATACCGAGAGGTCTGTTCAGACCCTGTTAAAATGTCTCAGTTCAGCTGTCATTGAAGTATTACTTCAAAGTCTAGAGTCACGAAGATAAGTAAAAAGTAATTTTAAAGACTAGTTCTTGGCAAATGTATATATGGAAATAGCATAAACCATCTAAAAATCGCATATCAAATATAAGCAAGAGACTTATTACTATTCCATTTTTCCCATCTGTAGTCATAGTCAGGTAAGCACTGACACAAAAACAGACAGGTGAGGTTCACAGCATATTCTAGGGATTAAACACCAAATTGGTTTAGTCCTGTGTTTTACAACACAAAGAGGGGAAACTCAGATCTAAATGAAGACCAGTTAAGTAACTAGAAAGTCTCTGAGGTTTTTCTCTCCAAGGTCTTTAACATTTACTGCAATTCCTGATGTTATTTCTTAAAGATTCTTCACAAATATTAAATTAAATTTTACACAAGAGGAAAATGGACAGTACTGGTGCTTTTTGATTGATCAACTATGTGGTACTTAAAAATTAAATAAAAGAACCCATTACAAAACATAATACATTGTATTCGCTTATCCTGGTAATGAGCCTTCAGAACCAATCTATTCATGTTCTGCTGCTTCCAGGGGATCAATTCCTGTTGCTAATAACACCCATAACTTACACAAAGGGTGGAACAGCCTCTGAGAAGCACCACACACCAAACATAACTCACTGTAACACAGGCACGCTTGCTGTGAGCACACACGTGGTTTGGGAACCGTTGCAGGGTAGCTCCTGTGCACTCTCCTGAAGTATCTAGAAGGCGCTAGGAGCACTGTGCTAAGGTGCTACAGCTCATCCAGTTCTCTGTACTTCACAGTGGACTTGGCTTTGAGGGGGTTTTTATGCAGTTTAGGCTTTTCAGACGACTGGTTCAGAGACCAGTACTGGCTCCTGTGCTTTCTCTGACAGACAGGAGACTGTAACACTGATGGGGCTTCCATGTTTTCTCACAAGTCTTTATGTGATGAACACAAAAATACATTGCCCCTCTCACGGAATAGCACCAGGCAAGTCCAGGACACGGAACTGAGTATGGTGCAGTGGGCTCACGTTACCAGAACAAGGCAGCCAGCCCCAGAAGAGGGACCAGTCCGCCTGTGGCAGCCTGCTGCTGCCCCCAAACCAGCCAGCCCTGCTGAGAAGTCACAGGATCATGCTTCACAAGCTGCTCTCCTTTTGGGTGTCCAGCTCGATGCCATGTGGCTCAGGACACCCCTCCAGCCAGCCCATGCACCTCTACAATCACACAGGAGTTTGTCATGGATAAAGGGAGCAGCAGATTTGTTGGCTGTCACCAACTCTACGACTGCCTGCATGAGTGACCTTTAACCAGTGGTTTCAGCTCACTCTGTCCCGGTTATTCCCCAAACCGCCTGTATCTCCTCTCAGAGACTCCTGGAGATTCATTCATGGTAAGGTTCCGGCTGTGAGTTAAGCACTGCTGTTATTTCTGAATGATTCCCTGCTGGAAAAGGCAGCATGAACAATGTGTGGGGTTACAAACAGGGGAGAGGACAACTGAGGCTGGATGAGACCTGAGGGAGTTGTCTGTCCCAGCCCTGAGCTCAACACAGGGGTTGTTCCAGTCTTGAAAGAATGCAGGGATGGACACTCAGCCTGTCTGGGAAACCTGCTCCACTGCTGGACTGCCCTCAGAGTGAGGATATTTTTCTTTATGTCAAGGCTCATGGATATGGAGAAGGTGCCATGACCTTCAGAATTTCTCACTACAATTTAGATGTTACTCATCATCTTTTGCAGGTCAGCTCCAGTTAATTTTTTTTTTTTTAATTAAAGATTATTCCAGTTTTATTTACACACCAAGAAAACTACTCATTCAACCTTTCTTCATATACTTCAGTCTGTTTAGTGCAGAATCCCTAAGAAGAATTACAAGAATAAAACTAATAAACCGCTCTGGCATTTGGAACCCTGTGGAACAGCATTGCAGAATCCCTTTTTCATCAGCCAGGGCACAGTCACCTCCCGACAGTGCTGTGCACAGGCAGCTGCAGCCCTGGCAGGAATCCTGAGCTCCCAAGTGCCGGACACCCATTCCTGAGCTCGGAGATCCCCGTGCCGCGCTCCTGCCCGGGTCGCTCTGAGGGGTGGTGTAGTAACCAGGGAATTGCTCACACCATGTCAGAGCCTTCAAACCCGCCCAGGGCTCTTCCAAAATATTAAACATATGTATTGGGTCTGATCAAGGTAAAGCTCACAGCCCTGACAGTGCTGTGCTTTGCATTGGTAGCTGGATGGGTGCTGATAACAGGGCAGTGTTTTGGCTACTGCCGGGCAGCACTGTCCCTCTGATGTTCCTTCCCCCATCGAAGAGGATGGGGGTGGCCAAGGTCCTGGGAGGGGATACAGCCAGGCCAGCTGACCCAAATTAGCCAAAGGGATATTC
>VWPU01006252.1:33081-161560 GCA_013398955.1 Callaeas wilsoni
AAAAGCTAAGGGAGAGAGGAGGAAGGGGGGATATTTGTGTGTTTTCACTGACTGGCCTCTGGAGCAACCGTTACGTGTGCTGAGGCCCTGCTGCCCGGGAGGTATCTGGACATCGCTGCCCATGGGAAGTAGAGATTGATCCTTTGGGTTTTTTTCTCTTTTGCTTGCGCGCGCAGACCTTGCTTTGCTCTTTGCTTCATACTGTAATAAAACTGCCTTATCTCACCCTACTGGCCGTGCTCCAGCTTATTCTCCCTGTCCCAGCAGGAGAGGGCAGTGATAGAGCGACTGAGTGGGCACTTGGCGCCTAGCCAGGGTCAACCCACTACAACATACAAGTCAGTGGCCTTGGAAACACTTTTATTTAACTGTAACTTTTTTATTAATTTGAAGTCTTTTCCGTTATCTCCAGTTTCTTTGTTTTCTCATGCCTACGCATAAACTGCCAAGCTATTTCATAAACACCTGGAAAAACTAAAAATATCCTTGGACATAGACTGGACTAGGAGTAGTGACTGTCCCTTCTGAAAGCTACTTTATATAACATTAGAATAGAATGTCACTAAAGAGAAAAGTGCAACATTTTGTTGTTCAGTGGAAACACCTTAGATAATGCTGAAATAAAATCTCTAGTGGCTTGTGAAGCAGTCGGTTCAGTTGTTTAGCAATAACACCTTTTGATTTGTAAAGCTTCTACAATACCTAAAATAACCTAAAAGAAGAAAGTTTAAAAAGTTTTCTCTAACTAGCTAAAACCACCTGCTGTAGCTTGAATCAAGTAAAAGTTCCTAAGAACAACCTTCTTTCGAGATAACACATTTTTGAATTACTACACTGTAATTTTTGCACACTGCATCAGGCAATGGCTACTGCAACTTCTTACAACATTACCAGCTTCCTAATAAACATGTGCATGAAGCGGAACAGGGCATAGGAGTTATAATTCTTTGGCTGTGCCTGGTAACATAAACAGGTCTGATACCATCAGAGGAAGAATTGAGGAATTAAACCCTCCAAAAGACTGATGTAAAGGATTGGACATGGTAAAAAAGATGGTGAAAAGAGGCTGCTAAGAAATAGAACAACATTCAGGAGAGATGCAATAGATCCACAAATGGAAATAAACATAACCATGAGAAAATGCTTTATCAACGTAAGAGCTACAATGGAGCTGTGAATTTCAAAAGAAGCAAAAACTGATTTTGAAGAAAAAACCAGCATGGTAGGTAGGACTTCAAAGACTTCACTATAATAGATAGAAATGAACAATACAGAAAATACAAAAGAGAGACAAAAAAATCCCACTAAGACCAAGATCAACTTACTCTACGTCCCTGCTATAACCCTGTTAACCCTTTGATGCCAATGCTGTGGAACCATTTTAGTGATTAGAGACAATAAATATTTCAGCAGCACAGCAGTTCCAACCCTGCACCCCTGGAGTATCTCTGGCAGCACCTGCACTTCCCTCCCCGGCTGGAAGGCACAACAGCTCCCCTGCCCAGCCCTTCTTCGTCCTGCTCCCAGCCCTACCCAGAGAATGCACAATTGCCTTGCCACAGAGAAGCCACACAGTCACCGTGCCCTGGGTGGAAAGCACACTCGATATTGTATTTCCAATTGCAGAGAACAGGAAACAATGCATTCAAAAGAGGGGCACGGAACAGGTAATTTACATGTCAGAGTGGTTCAAGGATAGAAGATGCAGCTAGTACATAAAATACCAGTTTTCTATGTTCAGGAACAGCTACAAAAAAAAAAAAATTAACTTGATTAAAGGTAAACAGCACATAAAGCTACGGTTTCTTGCAAAACACACTGCAGTATTCTTGTGTATTGGTTCTGAATCATTGACATGAGGAAGATTTTTTTCCCACTGGCCTTAGCAGAACAGAACTAGCTAGTAATGGACTAAAAGTTTTCTTCTTGGAAATTTCAAAATAGTTTTGACTCCTGGGAGAATACATAGTGCCATTGGTCTACAGTAAGACAGGATGGAGAAACGGAGTTTAAATGGTGCTGGGGAAGCTGAAAATGAACTGCATAACATAAAAAAATATAGATAGAAAAAAATATTTAAGCAAAAAAAAAGATTGAAGTCTAACGCTACAAGAAAACAGAAATGAAATTTTCATGGAATTTACTTTTTGATATCTTTGCACCTGGATTTCTTTTCTTTTGTTGGCTGCTTTTCCAGCCAACAAAAGAAAAGACAAAAGGCTTCCAGACAGAGGGCTTCACAAACTTCTCACGGAGGAAATATTTATCATGATTCATGCACCTCTAAATGCCTGTTTCAATCCTCTTTTTCAAATAATTTTTGTAACCACTGGAAAAGTGTGTACTGTTTTGCTCCAGTATATAGTAAGCTGTAAAAACCAAATTGTGTTTACAGCAGAACCAGATTTTCTATTATTTCAGACAGTATTTTCACAGAAAAACCTTTACATGTCATTACTAATGCCATTACAACCCTCTCTAGCTGCCCCCAAGACCTAGCTGTTTTGTAGCAGTCAATATTTGACATCTTAGTTTGCAAGCTCAGAAAAAGCCAAGAGAACAGAAACCGTCCTGTCAGAAAAAAAAGAATGGCTTCAGAAGCTGGTAAATATATCACATTTCTCTGGCGATGTGATCAAAATCGGAATGTTTGAATCAAGAGTTGCCTGCTTAGTGATTAATTCCAGATGTCAATACCAAGAGGTACCTGCAAGGCAATTAGCACTGTACTTGCCTAAATGTCACCGCACTGTAAATACAGAATGGAAATAAATAGACAGATTGGCCTGGTGCATGTTGTTTGGATCTGGAACAGGAATCGGGGAAATGTGGTTCCTAACCGAGCCAATTTTTCATTCTGTACTGCTGATATGCTACAAAAGATTTCTCTCTTTCTTTTTTCCTGGAATATTGGGAGGTTAGTGCCACCCAACTCTGAGAATGCCACGTGGTGATCCTTACTAACCAAAGCCATCGTCATAATGATGAATCCCAGCAACATGGAAAAACAAACAAGAAGGAGCCTACAGAAATTTCTGCAGGTAGGGCTGTAAATGTTCAGACTGAGGTAGAATTTTGTTTGCCACTGGAACCCAAATTGATAATTTTTATGATATGCTTTACAGCAGCTGTTTACTTTGATAATAATTTTCTGTCCTGTCTGCCCCAATTTAGAGTCATGTGAGTGACTGAGAAGGGAATCACAGCTACAGGCTGAGAGCTAAGGAGCAGACAAATAGAGGCTGACATCACTGCTGTGCAAGACTAAATATATATTACTATTATAGCTATCAAACTGATATTGCATAGTTTAACTTCTATAAAAGGGGAAAAAATAACACTGACCACCCTCCTCCACACCTTTTGGGGATTCAGTCATGTTCCTTCAGTAGATTAAAAGCTGGAAAGTAATTGTTTCTAAAGACTGAGAGGGGGTCTTTTGTTTTCATCACATAGCCAAGATTTTATTTTTTCCAATATTTTTCTCCTTTTAACTATAACATATTAGCTGCTGGTGGCCTTTGAAAACTAGAGGATCAGATAATGCTGGCTCTCCTTCTTTCCATCTGCTAGCCTGCATAATAAGAAAACGAACATATATATTATTTTTTTTTTAAACTAATTAGTACAGATGCAAGAATCTCATGGCCATGAAGAGTTTTGTGACAGAACTGCTCTGTTAAAGCTCGTCTATAGATTTGGAAATCCTTTCATTAGTAGCACATGCTAAACAATGATCACTGCTGTACGATGAGAGACAAATTAATGAATCAAACATTACAGATTTCATCACATTCACTCATTTGCATTTAAGCTGGTTTCCAGCTCTGTCATGCATTTGCTTTTAAACGAGCCCCTGTGGATAGTGCTGCAATGTTTGATTCATTAATTTGTTTCTCAGTGTACAGCAGTGCTCACTGCTCAGTATATAGTGAAATACTTTGAAAATATTTGTTTTAACAACCTATCCTTTATTTTAACAAAGAAATAATAATCTTGAAGAAGGAAATGCTGGCCATTTTGCAATGCAGCCCCTGCCAAATCTCCCAGTTGCTACCCCAGCCCATCGTTATACCGCTGTGATATTATCTGGATTAAATCTTCACAGCTTGCTTTCACATATTCTACAATTTCAGAAAGCTTTGAGCCAGCTCTTTGGTTCAGTATTATGATGCCAAATTCAACTCCTGGGAAGTTAAAGGTGGCTTTAAGCCTTTACTCTCCAATCCTTGGACCACTCCCAAGCAGTGACTTAGATCAGCCTCCCGGACGCTCGGTGACATTCTGCCACCGCTGTGCCTGGTGCACCACTTCCTCCACGTTACAGCAGCTTGGCAAAGCCATCTCTGTGAGAGCTGCAAAACTTTGGAACTGGTTTTTGGTTTGTAACAGCTTGAATTTGGTGACCTTACAGCACGCTGAAAGCACCATCTGTTTTAGAAGAAAAGACAGGCGTGTTCCCTGGCTGGCCAGTGCACAGGGATGGGTGTTTTGGTAATTAGATGGGTGGCTGAGTTCTCAAGTTCTTGTCTGAAGCTCAAATTTTATGTATTCTACTACAACATTGCTGTAGCAATCATTGCTCATGTTTAATTCCAAAGAAATGAATACTTATAGGCATAAAGGCACATTGCAGCCAGGCTTTTGGCCACCTACAGAAGGTGGCTCTTCTCATCTTCAGGTGGATTCAACAGCACTCTGAATCTCCACTTGCTGGAACACAAATCCAGTGGTCATTTGTGTTTTAGATGGCAAACTTAGGTGAAATTAGATCCAACCTAATGAAATCACATAAGGTTTATTTAAGCACAACAGGTTGCTTATGGTGCCTCTGAATTTCCATCACTTGTTTTTTATTCCAGACCACAGGCTAATCTCTGTGAGATGGAGCTGAGGTAGAGTTTCCTTTGAGGAGATGCTATGAAAATCAGCATAATTCTATTTAACGCTGCCTCAGCTCTTCCCAATACTTGTATTTTCAGTTTTATTTATTCACTAAAGAAAACAGATTCATTGACATGCAAACGAGCTAGTGGTCTTAAACTATGAGTATGAAAGAGTCCTGCCATACTCCTCACTGATATCCTTTCCATTTACAGAAAACTCACATATCAATTAAACTCACCTGTTAATTAAAAGCTCGTCTGGAAAATTCCTTGCTAGTTGGAAGCAAAAGAAAGTGTAAAAAGTATCTGAATGCTGGAGCTTTGAATTTTAATTACTTACTCCCAGGTTTGTTTGTGATCCCTCAGGTGTTGGCTGGGCAACAGCAAAGAACTGGGAAAAAGAAACAAAATTATTTTTTAATTCCTGCTGTGGGGAAGAAAATGTATTGAGAAGGCTTCTAATTTTCTCTTCTTATCTTGTTTAGATTTACTCTTTATTAATGTACTTATAAGGGAGTATCTGCACAAAAAAAGAAAGATTCTGGAAGATTACAGGCATCTACAGTGAATAATTGTTCTCTAGATTTGATATCTTTTTTTTTAATAATATGAGAATTCCTATTGTGTTTGCCTCACAATGAAGAGCACAATTATAAATGAGAATGATGCTTATAAATTTGGAATAAAGGCTACAGTTTATCTCAGATCATCGATTATATATATGTATTAAATTTGATGTGCTGTTTATTTTATGTGCATCTAAATACAAAAGACATTAGCAGTTTTAATAAAAACTTGGGCAGTCATAGGAATTTGATCCCTCTCTCTAAATACCCATATAATAATAGCTGGTGTTTTGACCATTTTCTTTCCTTCCTACATTTTTTAGAAAAATGATCTTTTTTAACAGAGCAGAATACTTCATCTAAAGAAAGAGAGTCTGTAAACTAAACATGGAGGTGGGGGATAGTTTTTCTGCTTTTCCTCATTAAAATAATAACCCTGTCCCCCTCCAAAGTCACAATATTTTAATAACATGAATTTTTTTAGTGCCCCTTTATTAAGGATAAATATCAGAGATTCTGATTTGGATCACCAATTTTTCCAGTAGGAAAAATCATTTTGACATTTTACAGAGGAACTCAGAGATTTCATGAGGTTTCTGATGAATCTTTACCTGTGAAAAATTTGGCCATCTGAGTCAGATGAAGATTTACACAATGAGTTCTCCGAGATGGGATGAGGACATTCATTTTTTTCTCAACACACACACAGAGCATGCATACATCTGTTTAAAAGGTTCAGTTAACTGTTAAACGACTACTCTTGCAAATTGACTTGCAGGCAACTAGATGACAATAGAAAATGAAAGTGAAGTAACTCTGCTCATGTTAAGTAAGTTTTCTTCCTCAACACACTTAAGAGTTTCAAATTGGAAAAAAAGGTCAAAAGGAACATACATGGTAAACAGTTTATTGACTATGTATATAACCCAAATCTAAATGTATTGAGTGAAAATACTAAGTAGAAACTGAGCACATGTGAGTGCAACAATTCCATACTTGTACTGGTCATAAGACAGTTAAAGAATCAGATGCTGCTTCAAAGTGCATTTAAGGGACTCGTAATGTTAAACAGCTCAGATTTCTCTTGCATTAAGTTAATGATGAAGGTTTCCTGATCAAATGAACAAGACTTCATGAACTGTGACTGCACAATTCATTTCTGGCTATTACACTCAGCTGAGTGCTGCTGGTTTAGCAGTATATGTTCAGTTATATATTCAAGCAGAGACTTTTGCTCACTATATTCAGCTAAAAATTCTGAATATTGCGCAAGTCAGTAATTTTAGTAGCCTTAAATAAGTTAAAATATGGAAGTGCATTAGAGGTGGATGAAGAATAAACTATGAGAAATTCAATCACATTTTAAGAAATAAAGAAAGAAAGGAAAGGAAAAAAATCCTGAAAAGCAAGCAGTTATGTATCATCCATTTTTTTGGTAGCTAAATGTCTTTCAAATGGAGACAATATATTTTTTTACTGCAGTTTTCTGGAGGACAAGCCTTGTTAGCAGAATCTTATTTACAACAGAAAATACATTGCACTGGGAGTAGCCATGATACATTCAGAGACCCAACCTACAATTACTGTGAATCTGTAATTTATAAAAGAATGCCCTATGAAAACTCAAACCCCAGCAGGTCGTGTGTAGGTGTGGTGCATCCCCACACTCCCCTTTTGAGCGACATTAAACGCTCATTTGTGAGAGTAGGCAGCTTGTAAATATGACTCAAAATATTAACACATATTCTTTCTGGAAGAATGAGAATCTGAAAAAAGGACAATGCTATGTGCAGCCAGGCTTCTCCAAAGGGTGACACAGCTACCAAAGTGACTCCAAGATGATGAAAATACCTTTTAGAATATTTTACATCCAAACAGCACATCTTTTATTCTCTACATTTCCAAGTGTCTCTCAAAGTGTGTTTTTTTTAAAGAGCAGTAAGAAGTTTTTATTCATCCATTCATGCTTGTTTTTTGTTATTCTTACTTGTTAACATCCAACATGAATTCCGGTATTTTTTGCATACTACTGTTAATTTCTGCTGCTTGGGGAGGGACTGGACTCTCTTCCTTTATGGCAGCTATCAGTGACTACTTCTCAATAGTAATGAAACAGAATCCTATATAAAAATGGCAAACCATATTAAACTTCTGTATGATCCTTGATGATCTGCCAGCGTGTCTGATCCATTTCCAGAGTACACGAGTCTGGCTATGTGCCCTGGTTAATAAATAAAGAGTTCCTGTAAAACTTCTCTTTTCTTCTACTGTCTTAACCCTCCATGTTGTTTGAAGAAATCCATATTATATTTCAGTCAGGATCTCTTCTCTTTTCTTACGAGAACATTAGTAGTGTCTTAGGTCTGAAATTTATAAATGAAGCAAAATTTTTCGCTAGCAAAGTTTTTGGCAAAATATTTTTCCACGTATTGCACAGTCTGTTATCATCATGATCAGCACAGATTTTGTAAGTCCCAACAGCCTGGTCTCCTATGAGTGAGAAATTTCACTTCTCCAAATGAAGTGAAGGATAATGCATGGGATTTAGCATGGAAATCATTCGCTCACTGTTGAGTGCTTTTCTGGTTCTCCTTCTTGGCAAATATAAAAAAAATACATCCATCATTATGCTTGGTAGTACAGACATGTACCAACTGAGAGATAGACTCCAGCTCCCAAAACATTTTCAAAAGTTGCCACTAAAATTTATGAGTGCTGAAATTAAAAAACTGTAGCCACTGCCACCTTGATCTGCATCTGTAAAACTTCTGCAAGATATCATTAACCAATCCCTTATAAATTAAAAACTGATTTGGGATCTACTGTTATATTTACTATTATTCAATATTATCTATAAAAATCATGTTTAATATATTTTAGACACATAAACTGCTAGTTTAATTTCTACATGATCTGCTTTTCTACATTTCTGTATGGTGCAGAGGAGGGAAGTATGGGGCTCCTCCCTCAGGACAGACCTGCCTAGGCTTGGTTTAGTGGCAGAGCAGCACAGGACACTCCCCAGCTGATCACAGGTAGCGTGGGATAATTTCCCAGCCTCTCATATTTCACACCCAAAAGAGTGTGGGATGGCATCAAAAACTGCATTCTCCAGAGCTATGCAGGGCAGCTCTTTGTCAAATCTGACAGTTTTTCCAACCCTGCAACTGAGAGGGGAAAACAAATTCAGAACATGAGCCCACATTTTAGGCTTGCATGGGAGGTGCCTCTGCTTTTGGATGAACACTGCCAGGATTGGGGCCCAGAGCACATTTTTTCCTACAGGCATCACGACCTTTCAGCAATTTGTGAATCCCCAATTTATACCAAAATATTATGGTGATGCCTTTTGCTAATTTCAAGGATTTATAAATGAGGATGGAATACTTTGTTAGCAGAAAAGAAAGCACAGTTCCATAGACCAGGGAAGGACCTGAGCAGAGCAACAATCATACTACAAATGTCAGAGCTGAGCGATTTCCACACAAATAAAGTGAAGCTGCCGTCGGCAAACAGTTCCAGGCTTGCGGAGCCAGAGCGGTGCTGTGGGCACTGCTGCAGCCCCGGGGTCACCCCGCGGGGAGCAGGTGGTGTGGCACTCGCAGGGGCTGTGACACCGACAGCCAGCATCGCAGCTCTGCCCTACAAACTGGGGCTCCAAGCAACGCAAGATCAACACTGCTAAGCGACCCCCACGCCCCTTTCACAAACCAAACAGCTCAAGTTAGGATCTTTTACTTCGCAAGAAAATGCAGAGGCTCTTCTTTTCTCTTTAGTTTGCAACTTCCTAGAAGAGAAAGAGGAAATAGGGAAGATGCAACATCTGTATCCTGTAGCTGGCGAGAGCCCACGGTTTCACATTCTCTCACCCGAGCATCACAGAGGTGTGCCAGCTGACCACGGCCTGCCTTGTGATACACACAGCTGATGCATCAGGTTGGATTCTGCAGGAGAATGAGGAGAAATGAGGCTCTAGGCCTCACAATTAGAGTGTTGTGCCACGGGATGAAAGTAAACTTTTTTAAGGCAGGAAAGCCAGCTATTGCAACAAGGCTGGCTTCCAGTTTTTCACACCAAAGCTGTTGCTTCTTCTTGAAACCAACTCATTAGTAAAACACTTCTGCATCTCATCTACAACTCAAGACTGACAATTCAAAGTCTAATTAACCTCAGAAATGCTTGCAGTTCAGTTATCACCTTATTTACCCAGAGTTTGTCCAGTCTAGCTTTCTGTCCTCCTGTTCTGACCATCTATTCTTGTTATGTCAAATTAAACATCCCGTTTTAGCCAGATTCCAATATTCAGTCAGAGTGAAAGCCTCTGGTATCTAAAATATTAATCAGCATTTTTTAAATAGTATAGAATATATTTAATTTAAAAATTGGTGAGCCAGCTAAATAATGACTCTGACTAACAAAATCACATATTTTGAGATTTTTGAAGTTTGATAAGAATAAATGGGAGATTTTCAGAAGGACTAAGCACTCAAGGTGTTTCCCTTGTGGCATTTCTATCCAGGCATTCAAAAGTGGTCATTTCACATAATGAGAATATTTGAAAGTGTGGTCATTCAGTATTTAAAGGATGAACAAACTTTTCAAAAACATTGCCCTGCTGTCTCTAATCACAGTGTGCTGGTGTCTTAGGTTAACAATAATTAGAGATGAAATTCCTGAAATGATAACTGAACACCTTTCACGAGCCCTGAAATTCATAAAGACAATAACCTCTCCTCCTCAATGCATTCAGTATTTTCAATGTGAAACACTACTATTGTTTCAGCTGCTCTGTAATCTCTTTCTGAACCACGACGCCACGCAAGGATTGTAATCCTCTGCTGTTGTACAGGGTAACCAGAGTTTTTTGACATTTAAAATATCTAGCGGCATGACAAGACGTTGTATTTGCATATACATAAATTGTGCCAGGGAAACTCAATGAGTGACAAACCATCAACAGCAAGCTGCAGCATTGCCTGTGGCTTTCACATCAAGCATGGCTGCATATAAAAATGTTACAGTGCTGAAGAAAAGCAGCCTGACCGCCACAGCATCTGTTTTATATATACTCCTCTGAAAAAGAGAATTCATCCTTTAAAAACTACTGCAAAGGAGAAAACTACTTATTGTATTTCTTAGAAACCTCCTTGTATTTTCAATCCATTGAGGGAGAAAAAAGTTTCCTTTACAATATGATAGTTGACATCAACTTCTGTGTGAGAATTTTCTTCCCCATCCATCCCTGACTATCTGCAGTGGTATCTCCTGAGGTTAAACCAGGCTGTGATGCCTGTGAAAGGTTTGTTATAGCTTCCTACGGCATCCCACCGGCGCCTCTCCCCTCACCTGAAGAAGCAGCTGGACTGTACAACTAAACCTGTGGCTAGTGAGGATTAATGTCACAGAAAAGTAAAACATGGATTGGTTTTCATGTGACTGATAGTGCATATATTCCTCAGAATCACAGCAGAGTCCAGGGGGACATTTCATGCAGTTCAAACAAGCAACTCATGCAAACCATCTGCAGCTTAACCACATGACAGACCCAGAGGTGATTTCAGAGTTGCCAGTGAAACAAACTCCGATTCCTCCCAGAGAGACAAATACTGCTGCAAAACAATGCCGAACGTTTCACACCTTGGCCTGAGCCTTGTGAGAGCTGACCAAAAGAAAAGGAGAATAAAGTAACAAAGAAAATAAGAGCTAAAAAAGAAACCAAATTATACTTTAAAAAACCCCTGGAGCTAGAAACTAATTCACAAAGTAAAACCACTCTTTGTTGCATAACTCCCTGCTTTCTCTCCAGCTAGCAGGGTTATGGACTGTACAAGCACCAAATTTAGCATTTTTTACTTTCGGCTAAGACAATTGTACAATGCAAGATGAAAACTGAGTGTGGAAATAGGTATTCAATTCCTCTGCTGAAGGCTTTTTAGTTTTCTTATGATGTCAATTTTTTAAAACATTGCTGATGGATCCAAACTAGTATAACAGGAAATAATCATAGTATCTCTTAGGTTGGAAAAGACCTTTAAAATCACCAAGCCCAAATGTTACCCAAGCACTGCCAAGGCCATCACTAAGCCATGTCCCTGTCTGGCTGACACGACCTGGTATGATGCACCACAAGATGACTTCTGAGTTTAAAGAAAGAAAAGATCCCCCAACCGGCTTTATCAGTTTCAGTGACTCACATATTCCACTAACTTGCTTCTGAACCTCCCTTTAGGAATTGCTACGTTTTCTCTGTCTGTAAATTCTGATGTAGTGAATGGTATCGGGCCTGGAAAGTGCCTTTTCATAGTGAACACCTCATCCAACTGCTTTTACTTTGTGAAGATAATTTTTTAGCAAAGCAGTACAATATACTTCCTTCCTTCTTGGAAGTCTCTGTGTTCTCAGTTGCTATTTCAAATTAACCTAGATATGGAGATTAAACAACCATTTGGGAAAAAGTGCTAATCAGAGGGAAATAACACTGTCTAGTGTTTCTCAGCCAGAGTGGCTTTGGTGGGGATTAAGTCTGTAGCACAGAAAACAGAGATGGCTCTTAGAAATAAGAAATGAAACCATCTATTTTCTGTGACCTCCTACAATAAACAAGGCTTGAGCACAGCAGCTGTGAGAATCCCCTGCATATGCTGGCTGATGGCAATCCAGGGTGAGTTGATTTCAGGCCGTATCCCTTGTGAATGACTGCAAAGCTGGCTTATTCATTTTGTGGCTGCATTCCAGTGCCAAGGTTTATCTCCCCAGTCTCGCAATCCTCTGTGCACACAGCTCTCCGTAGGAAGTCCCAAATAAAATTCTCTTCATCACTACAAAACTGAGTACTGAGAGCTGGCTTTTGCAATCACCATCCTTCTTCCATCACTTGCTGAGCCTGGGGGGCTGCACAGAGGGGGGACCCTTGGTATTCAAGGGGCTGAGTGTTCCTGAAGATGGACAGATCAGACTCACAAGTCTGAGGACAAGCCTGTGCTGTTAAAATTATCTTTATAGCCAAAGGAAATAGACTTCACAGTCAAATAGAAATAGAAGGAAACAAAAAAATCATCGGAGCCTCTGGAAGCTGTCACCAATTTTAGGAAAGAACAGTGATCCTAAATGTCAGGAAGTTGTTTGCATCTGTGATCTCACACCATCAGAGACAGCAGAGGGTCAGGTAACACTTCTCCGAATTTCAGCCACCAGCAGGTAATGCAGAGGGGTCTCTGAGCCTCCCTGCTATGGCTTATCAGAAAAAGATACCTGCCCCACTTGAAATTTTTGGTGAGTCCTAGCGTGCCTCAGCCACCCTTGGATTGATGCCACTGGTCACAGAAAGCTCAGCTTACTTAAAATATAACAACTCCCATACTCAGTAAGTCAAACGTCTCCTTCCATGGCTACCTTGATTCCTGTGTTACTGACAAGAAAGGCTCATAGCAGTATTAAGTCAGTTTATAGTTTTTAGCTTATATTTTGTAAAACTGTGTTTTTCAAAAGAGTATATGAATAATCAAAGTAGAAATAATGAGACAAATCAGCAAACGCAGTAATTTCTATGTGTAAAATAGTTTGAAATCAGAAATTGGAGTTATATTTATACTAATGACAACCTTAACATCCTAACGGGCTCCATTTTTTGCATAAAAATGATACATTTTAAATATCTAAAATCTTGATGGGGATTTTATACTCTGTTTATGTTAAACCAAAAAAGTGAACTTAAAGTAATCATGTAAATTGAATGATAATAAGAGTTCTTTTATATTTTTAGACTACTTCAAATGAATAATTTAAAAGGCATCAAGCAAAATATTTTATTAACATAAACTTAATGGTATATTTTTATAGTATCTGATTTTCAAAAATTTGTGCTAAGGCATTATCATAATCAGCTCATGACAGTAGTATGCCATTTCACATGCTTTTATTTTTCACTAATGTACTCCCTGGCACAGACACTAAGTCTAACCTTTATTCCTGAGCTATCACTTCTGCCTTTATTAAAATACTTGTAATTTGTTAGCGTCTACACAAATCTAAAATAAAGAGGCCCCTGCTCTGCGAACTGAAATTTCTGTTAGGATGAATTCCAATGATAAATTCAAGGCCCAACAGTGAGATGTTCCAGCGCTCTCAGACAAAGAGAAAGAAAATGAAAAGGATCAGCCAGGGTGTGTGACACAAAACTGGTATTATGTTGTGAAACCAAGGCAATTACAGAGTGTTAGAGATTTCCTTGCCATTCCCTAGCTAGAAAAAGGAAAAAAAAAACCAAAAAACACCTTACTCAGTGCCAGCTTAAGGACAGGGAAAATGATCCCACAAGCATAACATTTAAGTTCTGGTTCCAAGTACAACTTCTCTCAAAACAACCACCTACTATGCGGCAGGTATGAGTTTGTAAAACCTCACAAAACCTACATTTAAGCTTCATTAAAAGGCACAAAGTTTATACTACATTTAATTTTTTTTAAAAGAATCATTTCATGCAATTTACTCAAATGTTTTTTTCCAGATAAATAGGGATGCTCTTTTTATTTCTTCTGTCATCCCAAGTAAAGGACAAATACCACTCTTGTTCTAATCAGACAGCTCTCATCAATAATCAATGTAAACCCGACTTTTTTTATCTGTGATTGCACTTTCTAATGCCCACTGGTTTATTATCTATTCCAAAATCATTGTTTATCATAAATTCTGACATAAATGTACCCCCGTTTAGTGGGATGGAGCATTGCCATTGGCTTTTCTGGGAATAAATAGAGAGAGCTGAAGCCAGTCATGAGCAGAACGAAGAGGAAGCAATTGCAGACGTAGGGCTATGGAAACAAACTTGGCATGTTTAATTACCCTTATCAAAGGACTCGATACTTTGATAATATACTGTGTAAAAATGCTGTAACATTTGAGAATAGTTTGAATTAAAAATTCCAATTGATGGTTTGTCAAAATAAAATATAAAAAGGCTATGAGGGTAAATATGCAGCCTCATGAGTCTTCTTCAGTACTTCAGTGTCTTAATAATCACCAGTAAACATTTGAAGCCCCCAAAATGTTCAAATGATTAATTTAAAAAAGAAACAAAGCAGAAAGATTTTTGAATGTGGAATCCTATGACAGACTTCAAAGATTCCTTGAAAAGAGAACACTTTGTGATGGAAATATTTTTCCTCGGGGGTTTTCTACCACCATGTGAAATTTTAGATGTTTTTCCCAGAATGTTGTGCCCATTCTATTACCATCTTCTCTACAGCAGCAAGAAAATTATTAAAATATGAGAAGATGAAGAAAATCCACAAAGTTACTTGGTCTCACAAGTTTTGAATTAGGGGAATACATGATGTTTTTTTCACTCTAATGAAAAAAAAAACAGTTTGTAAGGAAAACATCATAAAATTTAAGGCAATAAAATCTTCTCATACTGTGGGTTGGTTTTGTTTGTTTGTCTTTAAATTGTGAATGACACAATAAAGATTATTTTTTTAATCTTATTTATTAAACACTCCTAGAGGTACACTGGAGTTCCTCTTGGAGTTCCATGTGTTTGGCAGAGAAATTCACCCTGTGCAAAGTCTTAGTTCAAAACCTAAATATGAAACACCCCACTTAGATTTTGAAATCTCAGAGGACTCTGCTCTGCAGTAACTGCTGTTTCCTAAATATACATCTTGTGTTGGTTTATATGTGCACCCTTTTATTGAAAACATGTCTACAAGGTTGTAAAAAATTTTAAAAAAACCCACAGATATCACTTAGTTCTATCACTTCCTTTAGAGAGAACAAAAATGAAAAAAATCCCGAATCCTAAAATAATATACAAAAAAACCCCTCAAAATAAACCAACAGAATATTGTTCTGATGTTATTTAGGTAGTAAACAGAATAGTTAATGGAATTTATTATTCTTTAAATACTTGAGCTGCTAGAACCTACTCCAATTCCAATCCAGGTTATCAAAAATTTCCAGTAACTCATAAATGAAAGGAAAAGTAAACACAATGAAATATCTATTATTTCTAAAGCTGAGGATTTTCCTATTATAGTCACGTCAGAATCTTTTTTTCTTTTTCTACTCCAATGACGTGTTACATTAGCATCAATTAATCACTGGAAAAAAATGACCAAGTGAATTTTTACATTCTCATTTCCTAAAATCTTTAAACCCAGACTGAATGGATTTCCAAAAGATACTATTCATAAAAACAAGTCATTCCTCTTATACAGGAATAATTAGATAAAGACCCACTCTGTGCACAGATGCAGAAATCGGATTACATGACCTTTCTGACATAAAATCACATCTCTAACTCCATCAAACTGATGAACAAAGCATCCGGAAAAGTGGAACCCAGAGAAAGGCTCATCCATCACCTCCTCTGCACCGTGGAGGTCCCGGTGTTAATTTGGGACGCACAGACCAGAGATGTGCTGTGAGAGGACTCTGTCGGCTGGGGCAAGGCTGCAGAGGAAATAAGCCGCCAGGAAAAGCTTGTATTCAGCTGTGGAAAAGGAGAGCTCTTTAATATGTTGCAGAGGTGACTAATTGGGAACATTTAGAAATCATGCAGGCAGAAAAAACCAAATGATGTTACACAAAATTTTTTAGATACTAAGATGTAAATTTCACAAATCAAACTTGTGCTCAAAATTGGGCTACGGTGATGATCAGCACCCATGTTGAGGGAAAAGTTTCATCCATCAGTAGGAAATTGCTGAAAATTCAACTCCATAGAGAAATATATCACTTTGATTTTCCTGCTGCAAAATATCAATATATTAAAAATTTTAAAAGAGATAGGTTTGCTGTGAGGGCTGGCTGAATGGCCAAACCTGACCCCCTGCACACCCTCCTACTATGTCTCTACTTTGTAAAAACATTAATTATTAAGAGCATGGCAGCCTTTTCCCGCAGTTTTATTCTCCTTACATTTGTTATATTGACAGCACCTTTAGGATAAATATTTAGGTCTAATTCCATTGAAGTGTACCCAAATCACCTAATGGGAAATAAAAATCACTACAGCTATATCTAAATATTGATACATTGTCCTGTTGTTTACACTTCTTTTAATAGAACTTATTTTATTTCTAATAACAACCCCTCCCTGGAAATCAAGGATGTGAGATGTCTCCTTTCAGCTAAGCTGAGAGATTCTCTAACATTGCCCCTTCTTGCTTAACCAGCTAAAGAAAACCTAGGAATTCTCATTCCTGAAGGAAAAAGAGAAGAAGTTCAAATAAATAAGCCTGACCTTCTGGCAGTTGCTGTATTGTCCCCTTTGTCCTGTTCTCCATGAATGGAGAACAATCAGGATTAGTGTCTCCTCTGGAAGTTCTGGGAACTGATCAAATCAGACCGTACTGGTGAGTGTTCCTGAAAATGTTTTTGTAAGACTGGCTCAAGGTTCCCCAGCCACAACTGGAGGTAAAGCCTTGATAATCCAGAAGAGAACAATTTCTAAATTATTATGCTTATGCTTATGACAGGGACTTACAGTCAGACCTGCATTTTTCCTTTTTTTCCTTTCCTCCTAACAGGACAAGGCCCTCACTGGAAGTCATTGTCAAAGACATTCAGCCTGGAGTTGTCTGAGTAATCAGACAAAATGTTGTTTTGGAGTGTGGAGGTGACCAGATTTTGTAAATCAAGTGGAAGAGCTTATTAGAGACAGAAAGCTCCGTGTCAGGTCTCCAGAGGAGAGTCGCAGAGGTGGATGGAACTGATTTGGTGGCCTTAGTTCTCTACTGTTTAATGCAGGCAGGAAACAGGATCCACAGTTTTCTGTGGCCTCCATGCTGTGGTTATTTTCTGCTGAATAGCACAGGAAAAAAAAAGCTTTTATATGTATTTTTGGAAGTAGAATTCTTGCAGGGGTGAAATAACTGTAATCAAGAGCAAGCTGAATATGGAGTGTAGGAGGATAAGAAAGCTTTTCAGGGCTAGAGGGTCCTGCAGAAGACAAGAAAGTCTGAAGTAAAGATAATATTTTAAATGAAGCTTTACAAGAAACTTTCAGATTTATAGAAGTGCCTTTGGGGTCAATGTGAGAACACTTCTTGCAGGATGTTTACATGGATATTTCAGGGGTGTTCTCAGCTGTTAGTGGATTTGTACAACCTTCTATGATTGTCTCATTTGAATTAGAAAGCCATGAGCACTCAGGATAATTCCACATTGCACCTGCACCTACCCAGAGAAATAATTCCTTATCGCTTAGTGCCAAGATGGAAAAATGTTGGTGGCCCAGATCAAGAATGTGTCATGTACTTGAGGAAGTGATTAAAACCATGAAAAATAGCCAGCAGAGAGCCAGTCAGATAGCTAGGACATATCTGAATGCTAAAATTCACATCTGTTTCCTCCTCTCATCCAAATGTGATGATCAGATTCAGAATTTTGGCTTGGTCTCACAAACAAAAATTAATTAAAAAGTAAAAATGATGAAGAAATGGTGAGTATACACATTTATATACTACAATAGGTTTTGTACTATTCCTCTACTCCAGCAAACTGTAAACAACTCTTCAAAAATTCTTTGTCCACATTGTCAATACGATTTCTCCTTTTGTTATAAGTACACACATAAATACTCTTTATCTAGTGTGTACTTGCAGCAGTGTGGATGCACCATCCGTGCTGAGGAGACTCGACATAACCACACTCAAGCAACCTGCTAAGGATTTTATTCTTTGTGTATACAATGTTCTGTCATGACTCAAATTCCTGCCTCTACATTGTTTTTTAAACAATGGCTTTTCTTTTTTCACAGACTGAAATACAATGCTTCAGCCTTACAACAAGAATTAGTTGGGGAATAATAGCAATGCTCACACAAAAGGAGAACAATGTACTCAGATATTTCCCTGTATGTTTTGTTTTCATCCATCCACACAATCCAGGAAAACACAGCTCTCTGTACACACACACACAAACGCTCTCGAGAGGAAATTAGTACAGAATACAAATGCGCTGCATCAATGTGTCAGTTCTGATCACAGTGTCAGCTGTACCCTTTTCTCCTTAGTACTTAACTTCTCTTAACTTTAAAGTTGAGAATTTTCATTGGGTGATATTTATCTGGACATCAACAGCAATTTCTCTGTCTTGCCTTATGTTATTTTTCAACTCAACAACTATAATCTACACAAAAATAATGCTTCATCTGTTGATTACAGTCCCAGGAAGAATTGTGGGGGAAAAAAAAAGAGGAAACTGTTAAAAGTTTAGCAAAAGAACAACTGGTAGCATATTGAAATTAAACTAGCCACATCCACCCATTGCAGAGATGAGCATAACTGTGCATACCAACTGCAGCAATGTATGCATGGAATGAGAGATGCACAGCTTGACATGGAATCCAAAAGAGCTAATGTTCTGTTTCTTTTCAATCTTTCCTTAAACTTTTGCCCTTCAAACAAAACAACAAAACAAAACAAAACAACAACAAAAAAACAACACAAAAACCCCCAAAACAACGACAAAATTTTACAAAGGAAGAAATTACCACTGGTTAGTCTGCTGGTTATGCTGAAACAATCCTGATGAATCAGGTCTCATATATCCCTGTACTCTTTGCTTCTTTTCTCATAAAGAGTTTTATAAACTGTAAGATCTTTGGGACATGAACAATCTTTTATTCTTTGCCTCTATGTACTGAATAATGCAGCGTCCTGATTTGTGACTGGGGTCCCAAGTGCTATGATGTAATACAAATAATGAATGAAAGCACTTAATTTTTAATTTAAAATAAAATTGACAAAAGTGATTACTAATTTTAGACTTATCAACCAGAAACAGCTGGGATCTCATTTTAGGAGATCCCAAGCATCTATGCTCTCAGATAATTCAAGTGCAGCTGGAGTGCTCAGATTGAGCACCCAATATCCTCAGCCCCAAAATTAATTGAGGATTTTGAAAGTGCTGGCTCAAACATTAGCACATTCCGTTGATTATCCTTTCGAGGGGCCTGTTCTTTCTGCATTTGCCACGCAGGGCAAAGGGGCTCTCTGTTCCTGTCTTGCGTTTCAATAATCCTTTTCTCTTTGAAAGGACAGGTGCAAATTAAGTCTCACTTGAGGATGCCCAAAGAATCAAACAACCTATACCTCAAAATCGAAAAGCATTTCTACCTCTGCCTTATTTTCACCCACACCATTCTCTGCTGACTTACTGGGCATCTTCCAACCATTTCCTCCAGCAAAGAGAGCTGGGACAAAGCTGCCTTGGATGCTGCCGGTGTTCTTGGATGGTCAACAAAGGGTGCTAATGGACATGGCAGCTGGCTTTCTCCCTCTTGAGGCTAAACATTTTCCCTGCACTAACTCCACACTTGAGTGATCCAAAAGCTGACAGCTGTGAGTTTGTCCTGAAACCATGCTGCAGTAACTGCTGCCATTTCACAATATAACTCTACTTTCTCATGTGGATTTAGTGCCAAGTACACAGCAGTTTGTGAGCCACGCAGTACAGAAAAAAGCTGAGAGAAACAAACACATTTCATTTCTGTCTACATTACCAGCACTTTTCCTTCTTTATTCAGAGGCTATGAGCTAAAGAAGAGTGTAAAATGAACCTGAGGCATTTTAAAAGCTATACCTGAAAAATCTGCTTTTGCATGAATGACAAATAGGTAGAATTACAGACTCTGATGGAGATTTAACTGGATTAGCTCTTCATACTATATTTTATATTATTATTCACAAGTGTACTTCTAGTCACTTTTATTCGGAATGAGTTGAGAAGTGTTCAGAGAACAAAAACCTGGAGGATGCTTCTGAAATGATGTGTGTATATTTGATAGCTAGGAGTAACTTCAAAGTTAGTGCAGTATTTTGCAACTTATGATTCTTGTTGCCGCCGTGTAAAACTGGAAGTTTTACTTCTGCTTTTTCAGACCAATGAACTAAGGAAAGCAAAGTAACTGAAATACGGAACCTGCCAGGAAATGCAGAGACAGCAAACTCCACACATGCTGTATGTACGTGTAGTGCAGTACAGCAACAGTTGTCACTTCACAGCACTCCCTTGTATTTCTGTTTCCATTTCATTGTCACAGCCTGATATATGACCAAACGCTTAAGGGAAAACTTAGCAAATCATTAGTGATTATATTCTAGTAAACCTTTCAAACACTGGGCAGTCCACCTGATTTTTGGCAAGCAAATAAGTGTTTTAGAAGGTAAGGAGCTACTAGAGAATGTTTCATTTTTCTCAGTATTTTGGAAATGCTTGCATGCCTCACAAAATTCATCAACTTTCAGAGGAAATCAAACAAACAGCCAAGTTATATTCTATGTGCAGAAATTAAATGGTATATAAAATATTTTCAGAAGCTAAAAATTCAGTCCTAAAATAACCACCAGAAATAAATCAGAAATGCTAAGAATTCTCGGGAATTCCAGCACCTTTGGAAGGCAAGCTCTTTCTCACTTCTGTGCCTGCACACGACCCTGAAAGTCCAAGATAACTGCAGGTGCCACACCTGACATTTCCAGCTCCTGATCTCAGCAGCCAATTCATTTTGAAAGCTAAAATTATTTTCTCTCTCAGAAGTTCTTATAATAGCTTATTTGTGAAAAATACCAGCATGAATCGATTCCTTGAAGCCAAAACTCAGGGCTGAAGAAAACACGCATGCATTTATCACAACAATACAGTGCTGGAAAAAGCAATATTACTGTAACAAATCTGGAAAAAACAATGAGTACTTGGAGAGATGGAACATAGTCTGCTTTGCCAATGCCAGAAAGATTTCATGCTGCAAGACAGTGCTGTTTCAATTTTTTTCTGCCTATTTTTTTTCCTTTTAGGAGGATCAAAACTAATTTAAATAACTGTGAAGGTTCTCATGCATTTCATACTTACATGCCACATTTTTATTCTTCTAATAATTTAGTTAATATCAGGGAAAGGGTGTTTTTCAGGCTAGTGGGAGGTTCCACAGTCCCAGTCCCCAATAAGCAGACTATCAGCAGAAGAGCTAAAGCAGCAGTGCTGACTTCTCGACTCTCTCAGCAAAGTTCCTCAGCCTTGAAGATCTCAGCTGCAACAGAAAGTGGGTTTCCAGCCTGCCCAGCTCAGATGGGCTTTGTACTCCCTTCTGAGACTGTCAAAGGGTGTTAATTACATCTCACTGGAGCCTGAGGCTTGGGATGCGAGCTCTTGCCTGCTAGCAGTGAACTTTCACCTGTGCCAGCTTTAAAACCACGTTGACTAAGTAGAAATCCTCACATTCCTACTTGCCACTGTCACCAAGGTCCCTGAACGTTCCTGCTCTAAGTTCATTTTCTCCTCGGGCTGGGACAAGTGTGGGGAGCGTTACTGTCTCTGTGGGAAGGACGGAGTGAGCCACGAGCTGCTCCAGCCGGACCAGGGCGTGTGAAGATGGGACAGCAGAGGCTGGTGCTGTTCCGCACAGAAACGACATCTCCACCTTCTCTCACTCTTTTTCTGATTCTGCGAAATTCTGACATTGTGAAAATTGCTCTGAGCATGAACAAAGAGGGATGAAAGGAGCTTAAAGTGTTTTAAGCAATTTCTGTGAAAAGAGATATGTATTGATCACCCAACGTCAGTGCAAGAGGAACCAAGTACTCATACCCAGTGACCTCTGGATGAACCTCCTTAATTCCACTGATTCCTGAGCAGCCTCTGAAGACTCATCAGCCAAGTCCCTCACGTTGGCTGCTGTGAATAATCCCCAAAAAACCATTCCCAAATCACCCCAAGACACACCCCCACCTCTCAGGAATCTCCCCATATCCCGACACTATGGGAAAAGGCACAGGAGGCAAGAAGGGAGGCGGCATTCAGGCCATGTTCATTCTCCCATAGGGGAATCCCAGAACCCACGTGTGGAAGGTCCTTCGAAGGAAAACCCAGGCCATCAGCTGTCAGCTTTCTGTTCTTTAATTTTTAAAACCCATCTTTCTTCTCAACAACTTTTCCGTCTCTTCTCTCTCTATGTATTTAGCAATCTGCTCAGGTTCCATTCCTTAACAATGCATCTTCTAAAAAAAGTCATTCCTTAGGTAACCATTCTTACTTGCACTGATTTAAAAGAGAAAAAAAAACCCCTCTTTTCATCTCCTATTAAATGATCAATATATCCATTCTATACTCAGTTTTGAGTGTAGAATCACAATTTCAAAATAAAAATGAAAATGCAACATGATGCAATGGTTATTCATCATCATAACCACAGCTTTTTCTGAGAATTGCCAATTGCTTATTACATAAAATGGTATATTTCAAGGAAATACGTGAAAAGGGCTAAAGGGAACCTAACATGTTTTTCTCTTTTCCTCCCTTCAGCAACTCAGAGAAAAGGAGAACAATCACAGTAAATATCTAGTCTTTCTGATACATTTTCATGAAGTAGTTTCGCTTGTGTGCTTAAAAAGTAACCAACAGTGGGATTTGCTGTGAAGCTGAATTGGGAAATGGATGTTTCTTAAATGCTGAATAAGGAAAAAAAATTAATTCTATCATTTCAGATCAAAATAGGGCACAGAATAAGGACAAGATTTTGAATTTAAATGAAACGTTGTGACTGAAGCTGGCAAAATTATTGAATATACTGTTTGAGAATGTATTCCTTTTTCTGTTCACGACACATTTATAAGCAGACTACTTTATATGAATCAGATCATAATTAGTGGACCCTGGGTGAGAACATATCTCAGCATCAGAGTTCCTGATGAGTTATTCATTTCACTCTGCATTATTCATGATGTGCAATTGGTCAGCTAAAATCACTGTATCGCTTTTCTTCCTGGTGTAGACAAAACTCTTTTAAACTGAAGAACAGAAAATATGTCTACTCATGTCAGAATATCTTTGCTTCTAAGTGGTTAAGGCCACTTTTATACAAAGAACAGTCATTCCACAAATAAACCCGGCTTAAAAATAGCCAATACAACAAAGAACAGAAAAGCGCTCTAAATTCAAATAGTTTTTGAACCTAGGTCATGGATCAGATAAATGGATCAGATAGACTAGTCTAGAAAATAAGCATTTTTCTGCTCCATAGGAAAGTAATGGAGGGGAGTAATAAAAATCTCAAGTTCAGAAGCAAACATCAGAAGGAGAATCAAGAGGTTTAGATGTGAATCCCCTGGCAGTATGGGATGATGAAAGATGCGGATTAGTAAATGTATGTAACTAATACATCCTTCTTAATTGGCCCTTGCTCATATCCAGGCAAACATGGATGTGTAAGTCAGTGTTCTGCTTCTGCAGTTCAGCCCTCTTTAGTGAGGATGTGTGGGCAGACAGAGTCCCCTTCTATATTTTTGTAGCATTTATTTGTACCATCACAAAAATATCTTATACTTTGCTTCACCAGTGAAAAATGCCAGTTTAGTACTGAAAAATAAGCCAACATTTCAGCAGATCCATTTCTGCAGCAGTCACTCTAAAATGGATATTTTTCCTCTGTATTGTTAAAACCAGCCTTGGTCAATCAAACACAGTTTCCTTGTTGCTGAGACTTGATTGCTTCCATGACAACAATGCTATTTTATAGCAAGAGTATCCTCATATATAATTAAGGATGCTATATGCTTGTTTATATTGAATTTAAAAGATAACTTGAAGAACTCATCATGTTTCTTCAGTTGTGGTCTCTGAACAGTACTATTAAATCATAAGTATTCAAAATTAAGGTAACTTCATGTTCTGTTCTGTAATGGAGCTGTTTACACAACTGCTGTTAAAGCTTTAGACTTTTCCATTTAGAAAGCATTTAATGATTTCTATATTATTTGGAACCCACAAGTCATGAAAATCAAAAAATAAATAAAAATAAAATAAGCGTAAAACAAACAGAAATAACAATCAAAAAAAAAAAAAACGAGGGAAAAAACCTTAATCCACACATGAAAACACAAACACAAGCTCATGCAAAAAGCCATTTTCTCTGCCATGGAATGCACCTGGCAGGCACCTAAAGCCTTGCAGAACACCTTTCAACAGGGGCACGAGGCATCCTGCGTACGCTCCTTACAGACCCTGCTGCCAGGAAGGACCTGCACCAGGATCTGGGCTTCTCCTGAGGCTTCCTCTTGGAAGTTTGGTGTCAGTTCTGACTTCTTTGCTTTTGTGATTTTAGTCCATACTCAGAGTAACAATTTTTTTTGTACTTCAATACTGATGTGACAATATCAAGGACTTTGACACAGAAGCCTCTGAAGTTCAAAAGTAAAATCATTTAATGAATGCATAGCACATCCCTTCTTCATTATGCTGAATCCAGCCCTGGAGTCGGGCAATGCATACACTAATTCTCTGTTAGAAATGTTATTCTACATTCCTCATTTGTAAAATAGCATTAAAAAAAAAAATCAAGATGTTTGCTTAAAAAAGCTTTCATACCATATTGAACTTTCCTAGTATGTTTTTAAAAGCAGGAGATAATCCTTTTTCGCAGCTATTGTGTTTTATTCTGTTGAAGGTTGCCGGCTGTAAAACATTGTACCTCCCTTTAAACTTTTCCATATAACTTGATTAGACAGCAGTAATCTCTAATGCTTTCATGTGCAAATTTAGGAGTGACCCGGAACAAGAGTTTCCTTCATCCCCATAGCAACCAGGACGATGGAAGAATGCCACTCACCAGGCAATGCAAGGCAAATTTCATCCCTTTGATGTTAATTAACAAATTGCTTTCAGAAAAGTCAATGCATTTTTCTCCTTTAAATGTTTGTGATAAATTTTTAATATGTCTGAAAATGAAAGAAATACAGAAGCACTGGCTGCTGACAGGGGAGTGTGGACAACTGCCTGGGCAGTGATGACCCCCAGGAAGGGTTTGCAGCAACTGCTCAGAAATCACCTTGTGTGAATTTTGGGATTTGGAGTTAAGGACTGATACCTCCCTCCAGTTTTATTTCTAGTGTACACCCTGACGTGGGCCCTGCTATAAGAAAGTCACCCCTCCATTTCCTGTTGTGAGCAGAAAAAAAATAATAGGGTAACACAAAAATAAAATGTTAGGATGAGGTTAGAAGCATATCTGAAATAATATTAATATACTGAGCATGAAAATCACTTCTCACTATACATTTTGTTTGCATAGTTCTTAGATTGTTTGTTACTCTTCTTCCTTTTTCCCTAGCTGTCCGAGTGCTTTACAAAAGTTACCCATTCTTAGTACAAATTCCTTTAGGGACTACTGAACTCTTCCTAATTTTGCTGATAAGAGAAGGCTTGAAAGCTGTCAGTCACCCAAAACCCACCTGCTATGAAGGAATACGCCGATTCACTGGTTAAGGTGCTTAGATCAGATTCTGAACCAGAAAATGTGTTTTCCCTTCTGCCCGTGTTTTTTAGATCTCCCAGGACTAATCACCTGGGTACAAGTTCATTACAGGGCCAATCTGAATAACTCCAGGTGATCTGAGAACTCCAGCAGAATTAAGCTCAAGTGAAACAACCGCGCTGCAAACTAACCCCCTACAGAAACTGATTTCCTTGTTGTGTGTTATGTTCTTACCAGGCTCTGTTTCTTTCACCTCTATCTTCCTTTTTCCTGATACGAATGCTCTCTTAAATAATCTTTGAGATCTCGAAGGTGACACTGTAACTTGAGCTACCTTCAGCAAAGAACGTTCAGACTCCGCTCTGTTCCCACCTGGGCGTTGTGGAGAGCACAACCTGGTGGGGTCACAGGATGTTCAGGCGCTGAACAAGCTGTGCAGTCCCTGTCCTTGGAGCTTTTCCAGGCCAGAGCCTGGGCTGACCTGAGAGATGCTCCTGCTACAACCAGGTGATTTGGACTTGCAACCTGCTGAGGTCCCTGCCAGCCCAAAATATCATATGATGCTATTATCAGATACGATGATGGATTAAAAAAAAACCCCTACAAGATGCCAGATATTATAGCAAAAGGTAAATGAAGAAGAAGCAATTTTAAGAAGTCCAAGATTTTCATGGCACTCATTGCCCCAAATTACCTTTAGCTGCAGCTGAACTGAAAACAAGGCTCTGATTGGAGACAAAAATGCAAGTTTCTAATCCCCAGCAATGACATATTAATCCCAGAAACTGTCCCTTCCCCAAATGTTACAAAATCCCCTGCTGCAGTGTTGTTTTGCACCTCCCCATCAGTTAGGAGCTGTGTGAAACTCCACAACGTTTTTCTAATGTACACTACAGTAAAAGATTCTTCCTACCCATCACTTAAAAAAATTACAGAATGAATTCCACTTGTCCTGTATTTGTGTATGATTTTATTTAACAAGTTTGCTATTCAGCACAGCAGGGAAAGTCCATTAGAACAATGATATGCAAGAATCCCACCAGATGAGAGGCTTCACAGAAGGTAAGAAGTCACTTCCTTACTGCTCTTTGCTTTAATTATCAAAACAAAAAAACTAATCATAAGTCTGCATGGCTGTAATCCCAGAGAAGTAAAGCTGATGGGAGGTGGGCTGACTTTTCTCTCACCCTAATTCACCCTCACATGATCTACACTCACCTACACAGAATATAATTTTACAGTCCAAGTCTTTATCTGGGGAACTGCCAGACACTGGCCCAGAACTCTCAGGGCAGAAGGAAGGAGTGGATGATGAAAAGTATCCCACCTCGTACAAGAGAGTGGACTGAAAAAAACAGGCATTTGAAGGTGCTTGCAAACCCTTTGTGCCCCATTCAACGGAAAGAGAAACATCCAAAGGTGAAACTAAATTCTACAATTATTTTCTAAATCAGAGAGATTAAGATATAGAAAAGAGTTGAAAGAGATTCAATGTAACCCTGTATCCTGAAAAACATTTAGATTTTAATCCAGTATCTGAAATTGAAATCCTCTTTTCATACAGTGATATGAAAAGCACTTCTTTCAATAAGACTTACAGTATTTCCTAAAGGGAATAGAACAGTTTCAAAGACTTCAAATGTGTTGGTATCATATGCTTAAATTTCTCTCTTAATATTTCCTTTTTTTCAGGTAACTTTTTTTTTTTTTTTATTTAATGGAAAACCATGTACAGAACAATTATATTTTGACAAGACCTTCTGGTCAAACAGCTTTAACTGTTTCTACCAGGCAGATTTTCAGTATTACCCATCCATACTGATTTACATATAGGGACCTGTTTTCTAAAAAGATATGTAGTTTCTGAAAAATATGACTCCACTGGAGAAAGTTGTTTTTTAGCTGTTTGAGAAGGTGCCACTCCTATCTTCCAATTAGAGTGGTGCAGGCAGGGGGAGTAATCATGTTTACTTGGAAAAACATGAAAATATGCATATGCAATACAGTAAATAAAATTAAAATAAACATGAGATTTTGAATTCTATTTACTGGAAGTGGCTGGCTTAACTGTGCAACTGCTCAGCGTTGTATGTGAGTCATGCTAATGTATGAATTCATTCAATACGGTATGATTATTTTGCCAAGCAATATATTAGAAAACTCTTACCCAAACTTCCCAGAGCAGCCAGTCATATAAATTCATATCTTATAATGAAAACAGAAAGCAGAATGTAGTCTAATATGGAGCTACATAAGGATTGTTCCCAGTACCCTAAATATAAATTAATATATATATAAGCCTTGTATGAATACTTTCTAAATTAACGTACTAAACTAAATTATTAGCAGAATTTACTGGGAAAATAACTGGAATTTGAGAAAAATGGCACTAGATGACTCCCTGAGAGTTCATCTATATGTTTCTCCTAGATACTTTTGTTACAGGTGCTACAAAAAAAGAGTTAAATTTTATCTGTACACTGTATAATATATTATATTTGCTAAAGAAGTCCACGTATGAGAATATTTTGACAAGCATTAAGCTGTAATAGTTTCTAAAGGGTCTGCCAGCAGTGGAGGCTGTGCCCAACTCGTACATTTAAGGAGACATAGAAGTGGAGATTCGGTTATATTTTAAAATACTCTCCATGAACGGCACTGTTGAAGTATTGCCTTATTTTTTACATCTACAATTTTCTACCTATAAGAAAGAAATTAACCTCAAAATACTTGGAAAATAAGCAAGTGCCTGAAAGGACAAGATCCTTTGAAGATGGGGTCCATTTAAAGGAAAGAATATATATGTATATTTATATATATATATTTGCAGCACACTGCAGTTCACTTCTGTCAGCAGTTAACGTGAACACCTATCACAGAGATGAGTACAAAGGCTGATAACAAAACTATCCAAAATAATGAGAAGGCTTCATACTTATTTCAATTTTCATTCTTTGTTATCATAAACAAAAAAAACCCAAAACCAAAAAAAACCAAAAAAACCCCAGCAAAAGCAACCCCTTCCCCCCCCCCCAAATAGAAAATCATTAATATTTATGTCTAATGAGGGTATTTCTATTGCTGGTTTATTATGACTACTAACATACAAAAAAAGATTAGGATAGTAACAGTAGTTTACCAGTGGTTTAGTGTCATGTTAGGAACTGAGCCAAATTCATGCTGGCAGACAGAGTAAGTTAGTAGACTCAAAGATTAGTAAAAATATTTCAAGCCTAAAGAAGGAGGAATTTCCATAAATATTTTGCAATGATCTGGATTCTGTCATCTTGAAAAGGATAAAAGAAAAAAAAACAAAAAAGGGGAGGACAAATTTTCTTTCTCTCAATGAGCAGAAACTCACAGTGTGAGTAGCGAGAAGGAGAGGATGGCAGCACTAAAATCAGGAAAACTGGACTTCCAAGCAAAGAATTTCATTTACACACACACTCTCTGAATTGGTTATTGCAAGGGCAGCCCCTCAGACCACCCTGCAGAGCAGTGCCCTGCAGCCCCACACCACTGAGGTGGGAGCTGGCACAGCAAAACAGCCCTACAAAAAAAACCAAGGGGGATGTCCAGGTTGCACACATACAACTCAATAATAAATCTTACAGCAGAGTGTTTGAAGAAAGAGATGTATCCCAAATATATAAACAGGCCTCCGAACATCAGGGAAACAATTCTGGCTGACAAAGGAACCCACATGCAGCCAAGAGGAGAAGAGCCTTCATTTGTGACTGGCAACTGAGCTGGGCAATTTCCTGTTTTCCCATTATGTCTCCTATTGAGACTCTCCATAGGCTCTCTATAGTTTACAGCAGAAGGCTGAGGGAAGGAGACTCTGTGTTGACAAAAGAGCAAAAACAGAAGAAAAGGAGTTGTGATTTTTCCTGCTTGATGGCTGAGCAATCACCAGGACACCTTTCCCTTATTAAACAACAAAAGGGAAATGTGAATATGTAATGTTTGTTGGTATTTTCTGTGCTTGGCAAGAAGCACTTTGCTTCTGCAACTGTGATGTGAAGAATCTCTTCATGCTGGATGGCTTTAGTCTATGGGCACCCTGATGAGCACCAAGAAAGAATCACAGAAAGACCTGACATCAAATTGGCTGCCAACAACACCCTCACTTTACACTAGCATATAAAAAAGGGGAAAACAAGGATATGCATGAACAGTATAGGTTTCTTTTTCTGTGCTTGGTATCAAGTCAATTGCTAATATGCTCGTGATATGAAAACATTTCACATGTACATCAGTGCTTCCAGGCACCCAGTTGAGACCATAGCAACAACAAATTTCACTGCATTGCTGCAGGAAAAGACTTTCCTCCTTTGCTTGCTCCAAGTCCTTTTTAAAGCAAAACCAGTGACCACTTATCTATACATCAGCATTCTCGTCTCCTCTCCATGCACACCCTCAGCACACTTGAAAAATACAGGACTTGAATACTTGAATACTTGAATGATGTGGCTACATCAGAGAGAGCAGGAGGTTCAAGATCCTTTTCTGTATTTACTAACAATTCAAACACTTTGTTAGCTTAATTTCATACCCTTTTAATGTATAGTTTTCATCCTGTCATAATGCACAGCATTGTGTCTAAGTCACAGCACATAATAATACAGAATAAATGTTCCGATGATGAGATGGAGAGATAAAGGCAGCTGCTTGTCATTAAAAAAAACCTAGAGCATAAATATTATTACATTGGTGCAATGCCTTACTTGTCTACAGCATTCCCTATCCGTTCTGCCAGGGGTGTACACTCTGTGCCACCTTCACTGCACAAGCTCTAAATGATTCAACAGATAATTACTTATCACAACAGTGCTAGAGATGTTCTCATGCATCCAGAGACAAAGCAGTCAAGAAAAAAAACTCAGTTTTTGATATGAGTTGTGCTGACTTCTGTTCAAGCTGACTTATGCAGGCTATTTGCATTATTATTTAAAGGACTGATATTTTCTTGTGAATTTTTGGCTTCACATTCCATACATAGCAAACCGTATTGTATTTAAAAGAAACTTCTATTTAATTCATCAATAAATACTTGTTTAATAAAAAAACATGAGGAACCTACAGAAATAAAATATAATCATCTATGAATCATATAATCATAACACTGTTCATACTATTTTCATCAATATATTCTGTCCAATATTTCATAAGTACAATTATGTCCGTAAATACACAATTTAGCTCAAAGACGTACTGTCATATGTTGATTAAGCTTATTTCTTAACTGCTAAAAAAGTCAAAACACTAGAACTACAATAATCCTAAAATTGTGGGTTTTTTTTCCTCAGATGCAATTACTTCATTTTCATTTACAACCCTGCTTACCCAGCCTAAACAGCACACCATCATGCCATGCTGCAGATAGCATTGGAAAATACCCCAATGTGCTTTAGGTTTTCTTTTTTCATGGTTTTTTTTTCTTTCTTTATTTTACTCTTAATAATTTAGCACTTTTAAAATGCAGCACATAGACTGTTTATCAATGTCACATCAGGATAAAGAAGAATTTGGCGTGTTTGTCTATTGAATAATCAAAGCAACATATATTTAAGCAGAATAAGTCAAATATTTTAGAATTTAGCAAAGAGCTCTTTTCCTCAGGCAGCCTAATACAAAATTTGTGTTAATCTTCCAGTAGGTGAGACATGACATTTACTGCACGAAACACTCCTCTGGTTTCCTGAGTGTGTAAATATCTGCCTTCCATGAACTCCAGGCCAAACACAGGTATTTCCCAGGTTCTAAATAGCTACATGGTCCTGTACTGATAATATGATTCTAACAACTTTTTTCCAGCTCATATTTAAGGACCTATCTTTTTCCGTAATAATGACATCAGCTTACTGAAGCTGAATTTAGAATAGCAAAGAAGAGGATTGTCATCTTTAAAGATAATTTTTAGACAAGAGTTGAATTTATTTGGCATATCCTATAAAGCTTGTGGTTTTTCAGTGTGTGTTAGCAGGATCAAGTGCTATTTATTTGCTGTAAACTGGTAAAATAAATCAATTTTAGTGGCCAGCAAGGAAATTTCAGCTCATTGGGCACTATATGTGATTCAGCCAGGCACTCCCTATGTTGTTTGATAGATTTGATTCTGTTTTCAAAGAACAAGCATGGATAAAGATGCTTTTTACACCGCTGCCACTTACAGGTTGTGTATGCCGTAAAATGTCCTTAGGATATCCTCTCTTTACTGCCCTAAATAAATTAAAGAAAAAAGAAGGAAAAAAACAAGAAAGAAAAAAGAGAAAAAAAAGAGTAAACGAGAGTGATGTCAATGCATTAGTGTCAAAGTCCTGTTTCATGTTGGTCAAGATGGCTCACTCACAGTCGGTCCTCACTTTGATGTTGGGAAAGTATGATTGTGCTGTCGCCTGTGAAGTCTTTCCTCATCAAGTGTTTTGAATTTTATGATAACAAAATGAGGAGGGGCAGCACTGAGGTTCAAAGACCCAAACAGCAAACAGGAATGCTGCTGCACAGCTAAACAAGCTGAGCCTAAAGACTGCAGAGAGCTACACAACAAGGAATCAGATGGTCGATTTATTTTAAATGCTGAGTGAAAATCCTCCATTTTAACACTTGGACTTCTAAATAAGCCATCTTAAAAGAGAAACAACAACCCAAGCCAAAACCCCCATATCTGACTACTTTACATAGCAAGGGTGTATAATTACAAAGGTTTATTTTTCTGCTTTTTCTTTAAGGCAACTTCTTAAAATGATCTGTCCTTGCTGACATGGCTCACTGTCTAGAAATGTTATATAAAGTGCAAGCATTGACAGGGTTACTAATTTGTTTTAATGCAACAAAACCCATTTAATTCTGCTTTTGAAATAAAGTACAGAAACAAAACCACACTGAATGTTTGCTACAAATATTTCATGCCAAGATAACAGATAGCCCTTATCTTCAGGCCACCCTGCCCTCACTGTCACCCATTGTGTCTCCAGGGAAATTGCTATCTATACTACGTGTAACTCACAGATCTAATATCACATATATATTGCAGATATACGAGCCCTCTTGCTTTTACCTCCTTAAAAAAAGGCAAGCACTGCTCCCAAATATTCTGTAATATTAGTCCAGAATGGCTTAGTGCTGGCAGAAATATCAGCCCACATTAAACAGACTGAACTCAAATGCGTCCTGGAATCCAACTCCCCTGACTCAAGTGCCCACTGAAGGAGCAGTGGAAGTGCCAAATGCCTACAACCACAGTTTATGGTATTGGCAAACAGGAATAAGAGATGAATCCAACCAGAGCAACTCCTGAATGAACCCTGCCCTGCTCTGTCTCAGTCCCCTTGCAGGGAGCACAGTTTCTCCACGCACAGGTGACAGAAAATGCCACAGGCTTTTTCAGCACCTTCAGCAGAACCATCCAAAGAAGCCAGGCCACAGGCAGCTTCTTGATGCCATCTCCATGGACCCCACAGCCCTCCTGGCAGCAACAAACAAATCCAGTGACCTCCCCAGACCTTGGTGCATATCCAGTTCTGGGAGTGCTCCTGGACAGGGACATAAAGATGGATGAACTCGTGAGGCCATACAAGGCCAGAACTGGGAATCCTATACCTACCCAAGTCAGAGAAATAAAAATAGAAACTTTTGGAAAATTAACTTTTCCATAGAAAAGTTAAGGTTAGAAGGTCACCTTGACATCATCTACCAAATTTTCCCCTTCAAACAAGGGCTAAATTGTCTTATAGTCAAGTTCTTTTCCACCAGGACATCCAGATTCTCCTTGGGGCACCCTCCTTGCCTTTTACCAAGTCAGGTGTAACATTTGCTTTTTCCTGCAATGAAGAACTTTCCACATTCACCCCAGCTTTTCAAGGACAGCAAACAGCAGCCTGGCAATGGCATGGCCTCCATACCATGACTGGGCCCCACCCATTCCCAAGGTGCTACCGCAGGAGGTCTGGTGTATCATTTACAGAGACATTGGAAAGGCTTTGGCAGCCATATAGCTGTGTGTTAACATAACACTTAATCCCAGCTGGGTTCACAAACAGAATGAGAGGCTCTCAGAAGTAATTGCTGAGAAGAGGACACGAGACTGAGAAGTCACCAGAGACAGCCTAGAGGAGAGAGTTTTGCCTCCTCTGTTATTTGGACAGGGAGCATCAACTCTCCCATCTACAAGCTGAATCACAACTCGGGGATATGAGAATATGTGGCCTCTAAAGGTGGGTGAGATGAAAATAAATAGTCTTGGCCAGCAACTTGGAGGGTGGGAAGCAAAGGGAAGAGTCAAATGTGATCTAGGTTCTTCCAACTGAAACTATAAAGGCCTGAAGGTATTTACTCTGTACAAATACACATATACACCCATCCATGCCATATACATATATGGCAATTGTGCATGCTATGTATATTCTATAAACCCAGGATTATTTACACCATCTTTCACAGAAATAGAGTGAAGCAAATTGCACTTCATTCCTCTTGTGCTTTGCTGATCAATCCGGTGATTTGCCCACAGAGTGAGAACCACTCCTGCACGGCAGACTTCCCACAGGGGCCCCAGGGGAGAGGAGAGCCTGGAGAAATTCGTCATTCTCCTTTTATTGAACATGCTCTTTTATTCTGAGGAGGGCCAGCAACATTTTTGAGCTGCTGCTATGCTCCTGCCATGGCTTGATACGCAGCTGTTTTCAGCTTTGATGGAACATTTTAACAGCGACAGCCTAAAGGGCCAGAAGAATCATGTGCTTGGTTGCGTAAGCTTTCCCCAAAGAAAGGACAGATTTTGATAACCTCCTCCATATCAGGAAAACTGGAAAGAGTGTAAACAGGTGACTGAACTACCTGGACAACTTTTCCCAGAGGAAATGACCCATATGTTATCCTGAAAACAAAACCATACCTGCCCACTGCTGCTGTTTACTTTCTCAGCCTAAAATTGGGAACCTGACCGATCTGAGGATGACTGTTGAACAAAAAAAACGCAGAAATATTATATTTTCAAAAATATCCCGTTTACAGAAACAAAAAATGAAAAAAAAAGGAAGGAAAACAACAAAAAGAATATGCAGTTATAGAAGTCCATTGAAATTTTTTTATCTTCTCTCATTTGAAAAAATAAATAACCATTATGCATTCCCAGTCATGATTTTTTCGTGTTTCCCAATAGAAAGGATTATATAATTGTGTACATGTTATTATCAATGACACCACTATGCTATGGAACCACTGACATTTTAAACTTAATTACAGATGGCAGCTTATGAAATAATTATAAAGAAAAGATTGGGCAGCAACCACAGTGATTTCATGCTTCCTCTTCACGTGTGTTTAGCACAATATTGTCGAGTCCCTCAACTTTAAAAAATAATGTGAATTATCAACCTGCTGAGGACGAGGAGGTTGACTCAGTGTTGCAGCAAATGATAGCATGTCATGTTTGGCACTCCAAGCCCAGGTCCCTGCAGAAGGTGTCCCACAGAAGCTGTCCCACAGAAGGTGTCCCACAGAAGGTGTCCCGCAGAAGGTGGCCCACAGAAGATGTCCCTGCAGGAGGTGTCCCTGCAGAAGGTGTCCCGACAGAAGGCGGCCCCGCAGAAGGTGTCCCACAGAAGGTAGCCCACAGAAGGTGTCCCACAGAAGGTGTCCCGCAGAAGGTGGCCCACAGAAGATGTCCCTGCAGGAGGTGTCCCTGCAGAAGGTGTCCCGACAGAAGGCGGCCCCGCAGAAGGTGTCCCACAGAAGGTAGCCCACAGAAGGTGTCCCACAGAAGGTGTCCCGCAGAAGGTGGCCCACAGAAGATGTCCCTGCAGGAGGTGTCCCTGCAGAAGGTGTCCCGACAGAAGGCGGCCCCGCAGAAGGTGTCCCACAGAAGGTAGCCCACAGAAGGTGTCCCACAGAAGGTGTCCCTCAGAAGATGTCCCTGCAGAAGGTGTCCCTGCAGAAGGTGTCCCACAGAAGCTGTCCCACAGAAGGTGTCCCCACAAGGCTGGCTGGTGGCCATGCAGTGACCACTGCCAAAGCCAGCACTGACCAGGTTCACAGGCTGCTCAGGCAGGGCCATACACACATTGAACAACGGATTTGCAGAGCACAGAGTATTCCTTTCGGCCTACAGATCCGAACTGAAAAAGTGAAATTTGAGTATGAGGATCTTATACCTGCCAGATTTCATTCTATGACATTCATTTCCAGCCCCCATGAAATTCCCTCCCCTCCATGAATCCACTAATTAAATTGCCAGTGGCTTTGATACTGATGCTACCTCACTCCAGGGAGAATTTTGTCTGGCTCTCCAGAGATTATTTTAATGTGTTCCATGTTAAATTGGTAGGCACTTTTTAACCTGTTCCTTCCTGATTCCATCTCACCTATCTGTTATTAGTAATAGCACATTAAGCCTTTAACTACTGTCTTTTTAGTGAAGGGCTAATGCAAAATAGCTATTAAGCTTTTCAGCTCTCTACATACTCTTTTTCTTCTACTTACATTTCTCTTAAGCAGAGGACTGACAATTCCTTTGGTTATTCCCTGGCCTCTTATGCATTTTAAAAGCATGTTCTTCCTGCCTTTTACATGGTTTACTAATGGTACCTCATTTAGAGCCTTTACCTTTCTGACTCTTCCTTCAGATTCATCCCCTACACCTAGTCCTCCTTCCTGTAATTTTACTCTCTTCTAATGCAGCTACATCTTAAATATTCCAAAGCGGCCAAAATTTTTCTCGGGCTTATTTGTGGGGTTTTTTGGTGGTTGCTGAGGTTTTTTGGGCATTGGTTTTTTTTTGTTTGGTTGGGTTTTTTTCTGTTTTTTGTGGGTTTTTTTTGGTGGACAGAAGAACCAAGAAGGCATTTTAGGAGGAATTAAGTACAGTACACTGATTCTGAGCACCTTTACCCTAAATACAGCTTCTTTCCTTTTCTTCCCTGTAGCAGTTGAAGCTCTGTGGTGAAAAGCATTAATTACAAATGCATCCATCTTTTGTCACTCTCATAATTGCTTATGATTTTCCAAACTATGGATGCTTGCTTTCCGATTGCCAGTCACTGCTGTTACATGATTTTTTTTTTTAAAGCATGTGATTAAATAACAAATAGCCTTAGGTCAAGGCTGCTGTACACTTTCAGTTTAGTAACTATGCTAAAATTTAGGATGCTTTTAGGATCAGGAGACCTTTTTCATCAAACATGAGATGTATTTGGGAACATCTGTACATTAAGAGGCACACAGCAATACTGCAATTTGTATCTCAGACAGAATTTGTGAATTAATCACTAGTTTTTCATTAAGTACTCAGCTCTTCAGTGGGACGTTGCACCTTAATAATTATGTTGCCTGTAGAAATGGGCAACAGAGGTTGATTAACAAGCCTCTGCATCATATTATCATATAGAATAATTCAGACTACAAAGAGCCTCTGGAAATCATCTCCTTGAGACCTTCAGTGAAAGCAGGGGCAGCCTCAAGGGTAAATTCAAGTTCAATACAAGGTAACCTGGTCCTTCAGGACTCCAAGGTCATGTGTGAATGAGGCATCAATGTAAAACCTGCTCTGCTGCTGGAGGAGAGCGGAATAAAGGAATAACTGGTGCTGTCTGACACAGTCCTGAGCTCTCCCACTCTTCCAGCTCTTCGAGAAGCTGGACAGGTGTTAATGTGTACAGAGGCTTTGGGCTTTCTCTCCAGAGCAATCCATCATGGCTTCAGAAGGACAACTTTGGAACACTCTTTCCACATGCCTGCTATTTCCCAGGCTTTTTGCCACAGATCACATCCACTCCTCCAACTATAAACATTTTTGCTTCTTCTTAAGGAAAAGTATGCAATAGTTTTTAATTATTTATCCACAAATGTAATTTTTACATTTTGCACCAACATCAGAATCTTAAGAAAATTGTGCAGAGTTCTCTTTCTAATCTGTCCCTTTTGAGAAAATATTCTTTCAGAAAAGTACAATTATATTTTTATTTAACTATATTTGTATTGCATTCTATCTTTTCCAGAGTATTAGAACAAACCTTTTCAAGTCCCCAACTTTACTCTCATCAATCAGAATGTCTGATGTATCTTGAGAATAAAATTCTTTGCTCAAAGAATTTTAAAAATATATGTATTTAAAATCTCAAGTCTTACAGGAAACAGAAAGGATGAAGACCAAATCATATGATAAAGAAGACTCCAGTATAAAGAAACACCACTCTGTTATAACAGATAATATTTTAGTTAGTTTAAATATGTGATTATGATTTGAATGATACGTAGATCAATATTAAAAATACAATATATGTATTTTTGGCTGGTAAAACACAAGATGAATCACATACAATAGTATACTTTAAGAAAATTATTTTCCCCTATATTACACTGATGTAAATGAAGAGCGATTCTGTGAAACCAGGGGAGATATGGTGCATGAGAAATGAATCAAGTGCAACATTTCTTTAATCTGGTCAGCATTTCTTTCCCCATTACCAGACTTCCCCTGCATTATCCCCAAACAGAAGGGACAAAGCAGAAAATTATCACCTGTCGGTGATAATGGTGACTAATAGCATCCCCATCATGCCAATTATTTTAAATGTTTTAATGTAATCCTTCATAAGTCACTACATACAATTAACAGATGGAGAGAAAAAACCTTCAGGCAAAATGCTGAGAAGAAATACCTACACAGAGGCACTGCTGAACTTGTTTGACCCAGGATGACATTTCTTAAAAGAACAAAGTAATTCCAGAAAGACTTGGTAAAGAATCTTCCATGAATCCAGGCAAAGGACCATAAAAGAATACAACAGAAAGAAGAGGAAAACAATAGAAATGCAGAGGTACTTCGAATAAAGCATGAGAATGGGTCTAAGTGATGCCTTCTGACTAAATCATGTGCTTGTTTTGCTGGGTCCTTGGCCTAGGCACAGCCTCCTTAGCTGAGCTCAAGCAAAGTACAACTAAAATTGCCCGTAAACCAGTTAGCAGATTAAAAACATCTTTTGCAATAAGAAAAATGCAAGATTTGGGGGTTTTTTTGTGCTTTCATGTCTGCAACATGCAAAACTAGCATGGAAGTTGCTGCTTGTGCTTACAGGGCTGTTAAAGAACTGGAATCTTTGGGTTTAAAATGTGCAGACAAATCATGCAATCTTCCCACGACCACTGATAACAGCTGTGCTGGTGTGTTGTGTCAGTCCAGTTCCTCTGCTGTATAGACCCAGTTACTGCTATGGTTCACCAGAAAAATCAGATTTTTCTTGCCTCAGTTTTTATTTTAACCAAAATAACGGTTCTGGGAAGTTGCTACATAAATTCAGAGAATAGCATCTTTTGGGAAACAACACTGAACTACTATCCTCAGAGTCTTAGAGGTATTTGTCATTAGAGATTACCTCTTGTGTAGGTGTTGCACAAAGTGTCCACACTAACACTGCCATAATTAAAAACCACGGCCTCATCTCCTTTATTTTGCTGCAGAAAAGTTCACCTGCTACTCATCCCATCCAGTTAAAGCTTGCTGACATATCCTCCACTTTATTTTTCTTCTAAATTGCCATTTTACTGCTGCTAAGTAGAGTACAACTTGCCCTCTGCCTTTATTTCAATATTCTATGGAAGAAGATAGAAAATAATAAAATATTATACCTCTAGACAATTTTTTTCTAAAGCTCTAATAAATCGCTTTAATAATATTACAGAAATATATCTTGTGGTTTAAAAAGCTAAAAATTATTCTATTGCTTTCTACAGGTGTTACAAACATTTCTAGAAAACTATCAAATGCATTTTGTCACATTCTGTTTGATTAAGAAGTGTTAATCTCCATCAGACTGGAAGAAGCAGCTTGTCTGCTGGTGCAGCATCCCTCAATCAGGCCCTTCCCACGGCACCCTGACCTACCCCTCTGCTGCTAACAAAGCACCAGCCTGGGAGTTCAGCTCTTGGGCGGCTTCCAAACCCCAGACCTTGTGCTTGGGGTGGGGACACTTCTCTAAACCAAGAGCTGGGACAGAGCACCTTGCTGCTGACAACTGTACACACTAAGCACACATGCAAAAAGTCTTTTTTGTCTCCGTGGATTGGTCTGAACTCTGCTCTCAGCGATGCCTTTGGATTTCAGCTTTTATATTTTCATATATCTGTAATCCTGCAATTCTTTAGTGTATAACTCTGAGCTCTATACAGAGTGTTAGATACTGCTTTTCCCATTTTGGTCTGACACAACAATTCCTCTCCAGGCCTGAGAATCAAGGACACCTCACTGCCCCAGGCCCCAAGAAATGGAAACAAAAGTGAGTTGGGGGGAGCAAACTGAGAGAATGGGACTGCACTGCCTGAAGCTGTACTGGGACAATTAACCTCTGATATGCAAATGGACAGAACTTCTATCTGTCCCAAAAACGTGTGACTGTGTCCATCCTGGGTGCAGTCTCTGTGAGACTCCTGCACTGCCCCAGGTGCACCCTGTGAAGGCCTTTCAATAAATCTCTGCCCTTTATCCTTTCACTCTGTCCAGCCTCTGCTCCAGGGCAGCCTCTCCAAGGCATCACCAGGAGTGACAGAAAATGAATCAATCTCTCTCTCTCCTACGTGACTTTGTGCCAGTTTCACTGGCCCATTCCTACCCAGGCAGCTTTAATAGAAACCAATCCGCCGGGCCGTTTAAAGGCGTATTCCCATTCTCTGCTCCTTTTAGCTACCCCGCTTGTGAAAGGGAATGATAAAGAGAAGGAGAAGCGAAAACAAAAACCAAAAGGAGGTTAATACAGCGCCTGCCTCTACAGGAGCAGAGCCTTGAAGATTGCACATCCCCATTCCTTGATGTAATGTTATAAGATGCTTTGACCTAACACAACACATTATTTATAAATTATAATGAATATGCACTATGATATATTTGAAAAGATGCCATTAAAGGAACTTCACACGTGGGAAGGGCATATAAGCTTTTTGATCAGAAAGAGAGGACTTTTACATTAAAATAAAAAAAAAATCTCAAATCTTAGTTGAAGATGTAAAAAAAAATTACTTCACTTATTAATAAGAGAAGTTGCATTTTCATAAGTTTTTTCTTCCAGTATCATGATCAGAATTTTAAAGGAGGCCTGCACCATGTGTTCATATTTCTGGTTAGGTACCCATTCTTTTGACAAAGGCAGTTTTCCTTGTGGTCTCTCTGAACTTCTGCATTTTCCACATTAGAAAGTCCAATATAAATACAGGAGAACCTTGATATTATCAATTTAACTTCTTCGTGATTTTGAAAACACTTTGCATTATGTGATACTTCTCATTCATGGAACTAAAATTTTTAAAATGAATAAAGCAATAAATGTAAGCTTTATGAGGTTAATGGTGTAATAGCAAATGGAAAGGGAATTCAGAGGAAAAATAATTAAAGCAGTTCTACAAAAATAATACAAAGCTTCCAGGAGCTTTGCAATATACTGAGAGAGGAAGGAAATAAAGCGCTGCCAACAAGTCACAGGTAAACAGCTTGACAGAGAGTGAAAATGTTGCCAAGAGGAAGTGATAATGGTTTTATATCCATAATTCATTCATCTCGAGGGATGCAAGATTACGTAATGTAGGGGCACTGCTGTATCCTGATTCATTAGTGAGTTCTACAAAGTATTTTCTGCATTCATAAGTTGGGGAAGTGCATGAGACCCAGAGCCACTTGGTAAATCACTGCCTCCCATTCTTCTGACAGTGCTGGATGCTCTCAGGGTTTGAGGTTCAATCTCATGCCGGTGCCAAGACAGGCTGAAAGGCACAGCGACAGCTCCATCATCGTGGCACGGGCCAATCAGGAAGAGCAGGATTAATCACACTGGTGTTGAAAGAAGGAAAAATGAAAGAGCAGATACACTTCCCACCTGATCATTAGTCTGCGGTAACACGAAGGGTGATGGAAGCTTGAAGGAGACACAGATAAAACTGGCAGTAATAAAAATTGGCACAGATGAAATATGGGACTCAGAATAGGGAGGTGAGAATTAGAAGAGTGCAGAAGGAACAGCAATTAAACAAGGTGAGAGTGTGAGCACGAGTGTGTTAAAGAACATTGGACACAGATGTGGCAAGTGAAGGAAAAAAAGATGGTGACAAACCAAAAATAAGGTCAACAAAGTAACAATGTTGCACAGTAATGAAAAAAGAAGAAAGAAAAATCAATTCGGAAAATGACAGATTATTGGAGGGGGATGTAGTACTTCAGAATAGAGAATGAATCCTAAAACTTTAAACAGGGAAGTTCAACCTGAGTGAGAAAGAAGGAAATGAAGTACAAAGTGGCCAAGAGAAATTAGTTATACCTAATCTAAATTAAAATACACCTTTGATTTCAACTGAGCATAAAGCCTTGGATTTTTTTTTCCTATTTATAGTCTCACATTTTCCAATGAGAGAAGTGCAAAGGTAATTCATCATGCAAACTGCTATGCCTTACCTTACCTTCCCTTCATCCCATCCATAAGAAAACATGTGGGATACCCTACCACTTCCAAGAAGTATCTATATGTCTTTTATGCCCCAAAACGACTCTAAAATGTGTGATCGTTGGCTTTGAGAGCTGGGCTGGGTCCAGGCTCTGCAATCAGGGGTGCCTCCTGGAAGAGCTGCTCCTCAGAGCCTTGGAGCGGGGCTCCAGGGAGAAGATATTTCTGCTGTCCCTGGCTGTCCTGCCTTGCAGGATAAACTACAGTGGGTCAGAGAAGGTACAATGGACACGTGCTCTTCCTCAGTCTGGCGCCATGACTTGACTTCTCACTCAACTCCCAATTCACCCAAACCCACAGGGGCAGTTGTGAGGCTCCCTGAGGGCACTCAAGAAAGCCCAGGGCAGGGGGGCTGATGGCCTCAGAAAGCCCTGGGGCCACCAAGGAGGGGCTCAGGAGAGCTGTGCTGGGGTACCACGGCACTGGGGAAGGTGCTGAGCTGAGACCCTTCCTGCCAATCTCGATTTGTCACTGCAGCACTGTACAAAACTGTCAGCAGACAGCACACATTTCACATTCATATATTTGGAAATTATCAAAATCAAAGCAATGCTAATATTTTGATACGCTAAACAAGTACATGTAGATGCTTGAAAGCCTTTATTCATTTTATTTTTAACAGTGCCAAGAAAAGTGACTTTCTCCAAGTTCCATGTACTTTCTAGTAACAAATGCTACTGAAGTGAGCCTGCCACCCACACAAGAAAGCAGTTAGTGGCTCTCCCAAGTCTGGAGTAATAAGAGAAACTCAGACACCAGGAAAAAAAAAAATCTCTTAAGAGCTTTGAAAACAACTAAAACTGGGAGTAATTCATTCCAAATACTCTGTTTTCCCCATCCAAGTATGGCAAGCTACGTACATGTATTCTATAATACAGAATTTGGAAAAAAACAACCAAGTATCTCATGAGATGGAGGATCAGATACCAGGTGATGAACAGCTCCAAGAAGCACAGAAAGAAAATGCATTCTCAAAAACATAAAGAAGATGCTTGCACTGTGGTAACATCTCATGGCCAGCCAAAGGTCTGGGAAAGCTCCTTTGCCCATCAATCTGAGACTGCCTTCAAACTGCTTCCAGCTTTGCTTAATTGCTCTCTTCCTGTAAGTGCTTGACAGTTTGACAGAGACTGCATTCCTGAGTAATCTGGCCTTTTTGTTTGGTTAGAATGAGGTTTAGGGTGTGGTTAATAAAGGGAAATTGGGAAGGAATATTTTGCTTTGAAATACTGGCACACAACGACACAGAAAGGAATTATTAATTAGAACAAATAACTGACACGAATTCTTAGTGGCAGCACTTTATAGCTGTGTCCATGAAATTGAAAGCCTGAAATTTCACCTCACAGAAAAATAACCTGGTTTGCACAGTGGGCTCGAACCTAGTGGAAAGGAAAAAAAAAAAAATCTTTTGGTATTATCATTTATCATGGACAAAAGAGGAAATACAAAAGACTGAACTGAAACTTAAGGACAAAGGACTTGGCTCCCTTTCATTCTCTTTTATTTAACTGCGGGCATCCGGTCGGTGCCTGCCTGACCCACTGAAGTTTCTGGAATATTGGCAGCACTTCAGGCTTTGCCGTGCCTGTCTCTGTGTCCCGGCCATCGCCCAGCCAGGTGCCCCCGGACACACAGCAGCGCACCCAGCGTTCCTGGTGACACTCCGAGCCTGCCTCGAGAACATCTGGCCTGAAAAGTCCTGCGGAAATATTGTGCTTAAAGCGTGTGAGGCTTAGCAGGTGTCACCACCAGGAGAGAGACTCTGCTAATTGAGCACTTCCCGATAGCTCATTGATGTTCATCAAGTGTCCCGAAGAAGGATGGCAGGAGCAGCTCTGACAGCTCTGTACACACCGAACAACAAGAGAGAACCGAGCAGCAGGGCTGGGACAAATATTAATGACACTGCTTTCCACTGAACTGCTCTGAATACAAACCATGCACAGCATTTGTCCAAACACATGGATGACAAGACACCTTAAATTACAAGAAGGAGAATCAGATTTTTCAAATTGCTATGATTTGAAGCATCTGGTTCTATTAAAAATAAGCAAAGCTCAAGGGAAACCCATTACTAAATGTCTATGTATTAGGGTCAATGATAAGCTCTCATAGGAAATCTAAGATATCAATTTCCCTTTAGACAGAGGATGTTAACATAAGAATGCTTAAAGAGATTTTTGATCAAATATATCCCCTCAGATAAGGGAAAGCTACACAGAACTTCATTGACATGATAAGATAATATGTAATGGTCAGAAATGAATACTTTCAGAAAGCCCTTTTTTATACAGAAATAGATCATTATGGCAAGTTTTGGCTGTTGAATTGCTAATAATTTTAAATTCATCTCTGACACCTATTAGTGTATTTTCCTGTCTGTATTTCCTGCAATTTGGATACAGGATGGCTGGTGGCATAAAAACAAAAACACTGTATGCAAGAGATCTTCTAAGAGCACAGCACTGAAGTACTACACTGGATTTTAGAGGTGACACTTTTTGGTTTGTACCTGGATCTGTGACTGTGGTATGTTCAAATATGCTCTTAGGGCTCCGAGCAAATGATCTAAATTGCCTTTAAATGAGTTTCTGGAGAAACTGTTGCTGTCACCACGGGAATTTTGCCCATCTTGGAATTAAGGACAGGGTTTTTTTAAAAGCCACTGCCATGATGACTTGTGGGTTCAATTGTTGTTTCCTGGAAATTCTCATGGATTTGTTTGGTTATTATAATTCTTGACTGTAGTTCTTTCTTTAGAGTGTGACAATTCATTGTTTGCCTAGTAGAATTGGGAAACTGCCCAAAACTCCACAGACGCCACCTATTGCAGAATCTATTGCATGCAAATTCTACGGTTTTATAAAGTCAGGTATCTTCTTTGCAAGTTAATGGACAGAAATGGATAGAATAATCCAAATATCAGAAATGTCAAAAAAAATCTTTTAGCATCTTTATCAGTAGTAGTGACTAGACTGTTTTTAAGTGGAATGACTCAGTCTTGTCAGCCTCTGCATGTTATTTTGGGATCACAGCACTGCCCAGAGTCTTTCCAGAAGTCACTTGTTGGTTTCCATCAAGTTGTCTTCACTCAAATAGCAAATCAAAATCACTTTGCAATGCAGTACAAAGGCATTGGTACCCTCTCAGTGATGGCTGGAGCCCGAGCGTCCACCAGCTGCAGTCCAGAAACCGCTCATCGTGTCTGCCTTTGCAGCAAGTCTGTGTCCCAAGCTGCTGCATTATGTATTCAGTGCAAAGCATCTTCGTGGTTATCCCGACCACACATTTGGATTACAAAGGCTGTTCCCTTGCCATGCTTGGATTACTTCAATTTACCAGTGAATTTACCCAACTGGAGCTTTTGAATATATAACCTGCAAGCACACAGCCTGCAAGAGCAGGCTGCCTGGAGCTGGTCAAGATGACCATGCTTCAGCATTTCCAAGTTGTTACTGCACATAATCCCATGCTCTTTTACATCCAGATGCTCAGCACCCTGAAATGCAGACGCCAGGGCAAAGGCACAGGCGAGGCTCATGGAGGGGCTGGAGCTGGGGCTGAGCAGCTGCTCCAGGCTCCCACTGCAGCCAGGGGCTGATCTGATCCACTCACCATCCCGCTTCTGTCCAAGGCAGCCTTTCTCACACCTGCTAAACGCCCTTAGCACGCTTCATGTCTGGGAAAGAAAGCCGTGCTCTGGCACTGCTCCTGGGTGCCTGGAAAGCCCACTCGGCTGCAGCACCTGCCAGGGGCTCCTCAGTGATCCAGGCAGGGAGATGACAGCCCTGAGGACTCTATTTACTGGCTCTCCTACCTACTGTGGATGGCCAGGAAAGAACACTCTTCCCCGCCTGGTAAATAGTCTGAGATCTTCCAGTTTTGTCAGAAAAAGAAAATCTCTCCACTTAGGTATTGGGTACCAACAAGAATAAGGTTTCAAGCACCAGTAGTTACTATATTATTTATTTTTTCTGAGTATAAATTAATAATACCGGTTATACAACCACGTCATCATTTTAGTAAAGCATTAGTGCTGTTACTGTACTGGATCTTTTATTGCTGCTTCAGATTTAATTGTAATTCTGAACTAAATTTTAAAAGCCTTCCTTCTGCTAAGAAAACCTGGCATGGGGGTATATCTCATTGCACTCTCGCCTCCCTCTCCCTTTCCCAAAATTCTCATCGTCTCCAAATTCTCTCAGCCCTTCACTCCTTGCTTTTACTGTCATACTACAGAAGTGAGGAAGTGTCAGCACACAGGGTTTAGCCATCATTTTCTGAGTCAGCAGCCCTGAGGAACATTTTCTCACATGAAAGCCATGCTGACTTGTGTCACGTGGCTGCAGCCCCTCACCTCTCATTTCACCACCACAAGGGCCACATGTAGAGAAGGAAAGCAAGCTGGAGTGGCAAAGATCAGTGTCAAGCAAAGTGTGTGGCTTATCACATCCACTCCTGCCAGCCAGCAAAACCAGCAGCGGTGCAGTGCGGGCTATGATTGATTCATGAGGTTCAGTCTGCACAGCAAGAAGGTGTTGCCTAAGCAAACACCAGTCCTACACTCACCAAATACACTTTTTTCCAGATACAGGAAAATATAGACTGTAACTGAGCCAGTACTAAGGAAAGAAAAACATTAAATAAGGCTGTAAGCCTGAGAAAGAATTAGGCAGAACTGTAAAAAACACTTGGGAATTCCTTCTTCCACAAAAAACCCCCAATGTGTTTATGTCATCTAGACACTAAGTAGATTTCTTTGAGGAAAAACTGTTACTTTATCTGAGTAAACACGTCAGTCAAAAAAAACAACCAGCAATTTGGAAAAATGATGCTCGATTATTTACCGCTGAAAGAGTAACATTCCACAGGGAGAAATGTTTTTATTTACACACTGCATCTAGAACAGGTTTAGGCTGAGATGGAGTAACCATAACAAATACTGCGGGTTCTGCTAATTCAGCAAAACTTCCCGGGCCTGGGGCTGCCTTTTAAAGTATGTTTGGCTGCAGTTTCACTGTGTGGCTCATTGCCACATCCAACTCCTCGCTTCGTGTATCTTCCAAGCCTTCTTCTAACGAGCAAGAGGTTTCCCCAAAGGAAAAGAGAGGTTACCCCTTTTTTTGTGGAATAAGGCAAATCCTTAGAGTAAGCTAGGCTTTAGCTTTACACATCCGTGAGAACTCCTATTTATTTCACTGTGCTCAGCACATCACCTGATTAGGCTTCAAATCATTAAAAATAGCTGCACACAAAAGGAAATGATGGAATTACACATTGCTCCCCTGTTATTGAGGTTTTGATTACTGCAGGCTAATTTTCTCATTGTACTTTCGTGGGGTTTCTCCTAACTTAACATTCTTTTAAGGTAGCCTGTGTTGAGGGAATTATCTTGTTTTTCAAAGCAAATTTCAGCTGATTACTAAGTATTTACATACTGTAATTTGAATGTCTAATTATACAATTAGTGTAAATACATGTAATATGGTTTATTTTTCACAAAAGCTGATAAGGTACATTGCTTTTTGCATTCCAGTGTTACGAGATTTTCATTGCTTGTAATACACAATCCAAAAATCCACATTAAAAGCTTCCAGTAAAAGCTGTTTATTTATCAGTTAACAGTTTTCTAGTGACTTGAAACACACTTCATACTGTAAACCAAGAAAAGACACCTGCCTTCTCCCTGCAGGTTAGGGCTCACAACCACATCTTCCATTCCTATATGTAAGAGTTCCCTAAGTCCATTTTTCCTCGCAGGACTTCCCGGTACATTTCTGCCCACCCTAAAGTGCCCAGCACCGTGTGAGAATTCACCTTATCGGTGCAGTGCAGCACTGCTGGCCCCACAGACACTTCCATGGAACTTGTACCGATATTTATGCCGATACCCTCGACAAAACAAGGGAAAGTGCACTTGGGAAGATGAATGGAGACAGTGCTCCTTCAGTCCTAGAGCTGCTCCCTTTTTAAGCAGCTATAGATAATAACTTCCTAATGAGAGGGCAGCAAAGTGCTCCCTTACTCTCAGCTGCTGAAGCAACAATGCATCAGCAGCGACCTGCAGAAAGCTGCCAGCCTCTTTTGCTCCTCCTCAAAAATCTCTAACATCTTTCCTCAGTCAAAGTTTACTCAATCCAGGCTGCAAATGTAATGCTATTTCCTTAAGTTTTATAAAATTTAATCTATTAGCAGAGAAAAAAACTAAGTGTGTTTGTGAGCAGACATTTGCACTCCATTGGCACATCTGTTCCCTGCGTCCAAGCAGGACACACTTCCAACAGAACTTGACTTTGTTTTAATTAAGCATATAGAGATCATATTTAAACAATGTGGAAAGATCAAGCTTATTAGAAATATTTCTGTATTGTATGTTATAAAGATTTCTTTGTCTATATTTTCTTAAACTAGTATTTACCTCACAGTGGAAAATGACTTCAGTAGGATATTGGATTTTATAGCACCTTAGAAAATAGCATCAACATTTCATGAGAGTAAATCTCATGTAGTCAAAGTGAAGCTTCAACTTTAGCAGCCACTGCCATTCCCCCCATGTCTTTTATGGAAACTCCCTTCACAGAGATTAATTTTAAATGAAAATTAAACCCAAGGACCTGGGCACTGACCTCGACACCAGCACTCAGAGCTGTGAGCCCTGTCCTGATAGGAGCACTGGAGCAGCCTGTTCCTAAGGTACCCTGGCTAAAACCCTGCAAGCACACAGTATTTTCCTAATGTATACACCAGATTTTGCTATCCTTGATTACACTGAAAAATACCTTATCCTGAAAGTACGGTAAAAGACAGGACTGCTTTACATTTACTTTCTATTCTTATTAAAAACCAGGACACCATTAAACCACAGTAAAAATCTTCGTCTTTCATATTGCTAAATCTAATCTGTGAAGTTAGTATAGTGTGGGGAGGAAAAAAGAAAATAAAAAAAAAAGAAAGAAAAAGGATGTTTATTTCATAAATACACTGCACCACATCTGAATAATTTCAAAAATACATTTCCTAAAATTCTGGGCCCAGCAATAAAATATAGTCAAGTTATTAAAGATGCTGAACATATACTTAATTTTCAGCTTATTTTTATGCCCCCCTGGCCTCAGTGAGATTTAAGGACACGTATAAATTTTCTTTTTAATCAAGACCTCATTTATGAGGATAATAATGCCTTTACAGCATGTATTTTTCTACTGTAAGATGCAACACACAAACTAAATGTGAGGAATATCATCTTTGGCAGCATTCCCTAAGGGAGTCTGGATCTATAAACACATGGATGTAATGCGTTTGTTAAGGCAATTCTTCTTCCATTCTCTGACAGTTATAATATAAATAACATTTTCTCCTTAGGAAGCAATCCAAATACAATCAAACCAGTATATTAATATCCGTTACAGTAATCTCCAACTTTGTAACTGGTTTAGAAGTCTGTTTTGTGAGAGGCAGTGAGAAGCTGGACACAAACACGAGATAGGAGCCTCCCATCCCCTCCCTAAATCCCCTCCCCTCCCTAAAACCCCCCCCCTCCCCCTCCCCCCCCCTCCCCTCCCCTCTCTAAATCCCCTCCCCTCCCTAAAACCCCCCCCCTCCCCCTCCCCCCCCCTCCCCTCCCCTCTCTAAATCCCCTCCCCTCCCTAAAACCCCCCCCCTCCCCCCCCCTCCCCTCCCCTCCCCCTCGCAGCACTGGGACAGCCCTGTTACGTCTCCACTTCCCTTGCCATGGAAGGCAGGAATATCCCTCTGCCAGTCTATGACAGATGCTCACACATTATTCTTTAGCTCTGAGCTCCTCTTTACTCTCAGTTTACTCTCAAACAGCCCTCCACGAGGCAGGAGTCTGATCCCAGATCCTGGCCAGAGGGGGAGGCAGGATGCAGCTCCTGGTCCGTATTCCGAGCCGTTTTCCAGGAAAACGCATTGCTGAGAACGTGGAAGGGGGGCCACGTCCAGCTCAGGTGTGAAAGTCACATCAGCTCCCATCGCCTGCTACTTAAAGGCACTTCAATCCCTCAGAAAATCTCAGTCAGGCTCTCAGGTCTAGTTAAGTGAGGCTGGAAAAGTCTCTTGTGTATCAGCCAGAATGAATTGATTCAGTCTGTATCAAAATGAAATAACTCACAGATAAACACAGTCATAGCAGTCCCTCATTTGTATGTGCTGGACTAACGAGCAGATATTCAAAAGAGCATGACAAAAGAGCCAGAAATCGGCCTGGGTTCAGAGGAACACAAGGAATCCCTAAAATGGCTTTTTTTCAAAAACTTGCCAGTTAATCAGGAAATACACAGAAGCACAGAATCAACAGATTGGAAAATTCAGCAAAAGATCCAGAAGTTGGAAAAAATGTGGGTTGTGAATATTTTGTTCAAATTAATATTCTGGCAGCTACATTTTGAACAAGATGTAATTTGTATAAGGCACCTTCTGTTAAATTTGTGGCACAGAATTACAAGGACCAATCCAACTTGAAATCAAAACATGGATTTGCATCAGTACATCTATTTACCCTAACTCCCAGGCCTAAACTACTGAGAATGAGATTTTCAAAATTAGAGAATGCAGATAAACACTTTAAAATATTTTTTCTTCAAAAATGAAAGATGTATTTTATCTCTCCAAAGAAACTAAAGGAAAAGGACCTGCTTAAGTCTTGGACCACGCTCTGACAGCCATTGTTCTACATATTAATTTTGTACAACACATAATTCATAGCTAGCAATGAGGTTTTAGGAGCAGACTTAAGAAAAGGGCTATCTATCAGTTATGTTGTCAACTTTGTATTTAGAGAGATGAAGGCAGTGGTATTCATCTGTCAAAATCAAAGCCAAGGATGATGCTCGCTTCTGCAGGATGGCTGAATCAAAATTTTTCAGCCATGCATATTATTTTTGAGTACTTACTACAAAGTTAAATCGCTTTAAGAAGGGTATGCAGCACAGCAGCGACAAAATAACCTGGTGGTGAAATACAGCTGGCAAACTATAACTTAAAGGAAAATGAATGGCCAACTGTTCTTGATATAATATGAAAACTAATGGGAAAACAAGATACATTAATTTTTAAAACAAAACAAAAAATCCCCAGCAAAATTATTTTCACTTTATTGCAGCACTTACGCATGCTGCAAATGTTGTTTCAGTTCTGATGCAATGTTTTACATATCTCAATTTTTGCTCCTGTTGTCCTTTTTAACAACATCAGCCTCACTGGTTGTGCTCAATACAAATGGCCACTACCTGGGAATTTAAGTAGCTTTTTTTCCTTTCCCATCAGTGATGTCGATTTTTCAGAGCTATCCTCAGCTGTTCTGTGGCACAAACATTATTTCCCGAACACCACAAAGCAGAATGGTTATTCCAACCAGTGATTTAGACAACAACCTTGTTAATGTCAGGCAGGCTTCAGAGGCCACCCAGCATTAGCTGGAGTGCAGGAGCTCTCGAGAGCGACACCTCCGATTCCAGCCACACCACTGGGCCACTTTACAGCTTAATCATCAGCACAGTTTGCCCAAACTCATCTTTTATGTATTCACTGAGGTCATACCTTGGCAACTGGATGACACATAGTGGGAGTACACCTGCTCTATAATTCAAAACAGCAAAACACATTTCAGCTTTGATGGAAAGAGTGCTGTAGACCTGATATTTGCCTCTTCTCCCTCCATATAAATAGCTTTGTTAACCAGTGCCACATTACCACGATCCCAGCAGCTTCTCTACTTTAACAATCATACACTCTGATTATTATAAGACTAGAGAGAAAATATTTCCAGGTCACTGCAGCAGATGAATTTGGATAATCCTAAAGACATCCCTGAAAGTTATACCAAAAAGATCAACAAGTCTGTAAGACTCGTGAAGAGTGTGTTGGAAACCAGGCTTTGGAAGAATCCTATTCATCCTCCTCTGTTGCTTAATAGAAATGTAATCATTCTACAAGCAGTAGGAATTATACAGTCACTTAAGGGATTTTAAGTAGGGAAAGGGTGCCCAGATCAATTTGATTTTAACTAACTTTATCTAAAAAACTCCTGTCAGACTCATTGAATCTGTGCTACAGTCAAACAAGATGTTCTATTTTCCAAGCATGTGATTCCTTTCTACTACACACAAAACCTTTTGCTATTTCATCAAGGAGGATAAAGAAAAAAAACACTTATGGATAAATTGTGAAGGATATGAAGTTGCGTAAATGACTTCAGAAAAAAATTGCTTTATATTGTTCTGTTTGACATATAATTCTGTTTCCCCTTCATGGGTAAATTGTAAAAGTACTTCTAAACAAAGTTTTATCATGAGTTCATCAGTATGCATATTCTGTGCTCACATTTAGTATCTATTTATAAAATCAATTCTGTTCTGGGCTTTGACAAACAAAACTGAAATGCAGCTGTGCGACATGTTGATAATTTTCATTAGTTCTAAAAAGTCTCAACAGAAATTACAATCTTACTTGTTATGACCAAATAACCCCAGGGAACCCACAGGAAAGGTGATTTTTCTATATGATCTTATTTGTTAATGGAAAAAAAGAAGGGGGGAGGAAAGAAGTGGATAAAAATTGAAAGTAAAATGATGAAAACTTAAAAATCACAGATGTACACACTTGAAGCTGTGCTGACTAGAGAGTCTTCAGCATTGCTGTCAGAGACAAATATATATTGAATTACCCTTGCATTATTTGCACATCCTTTATTACACTGAAGGAGTATTTGCTCAAATTTTGAATAAGCTTGTTGCTCGAAAATCTGAAAACCTCATGGTATTTAATATAAAGAGCCAAAATTCAGCAACTACATTTCTGAACAAACATATCCATATCTGGCGTGTAAAAAAATTAAAAAGAAAAAAGAGTTTACAGTGATTCCTTTCTGAGAATTATATCATAATAAAGAAAATCACAAATGCTTGAAAACTAAGTCTTCAGAGAAAATGAAAGAAATTAATTTCATCTTAAATTGTCTTTAAATAACAGTCTATAAAGTAATAGAATAAAATCAATGTTTATATCCCTTTTCCTATGTTTGATATGTCTGGTGGCTGTTCTAATTTTCCCTGACTAATATTTGGGCGCAAAGGTGTGGTAGTTTTGTTTCCTTGGAATTCAATACTTTCTAAATTCTCCAGAAGAACTACCTGCATTTCTTTTTCTCCTAGGAATATTTGTTGATTAAAGAAGATCAGTCTGAAGTGTTTCTAGGCATAACTACAGAAGAGCTGCCAAAAAAATCAATAATAAAAATGTCCTAATTAAACAGTCCTTCTAATTTAAATTATTAAATTTTCAGTCTTTTGGGGTTTTTTTCCTAGGGTTTTATTTCATGAATTCCCTTGGCTAAACATAGTCCCAGAGCAGGCAAACATCAAGTCTCTGAGTGTAAAACAGAAGCAGGGTCTTCTACACATGCACAGAGCAGTTCTTTTAAAGCCAGTTGTGAAAAGCAGACAGGCAATGGCAGCAGCAATCACCAGTTCCAGCGTGGGTTGCTTCCAGTGTGCAAGAGCTCTGAGAATCCACCAACAGCCCTTGACACAGCGCAGACGTTTTGTATAGAAGTCACTTTTGAAAATGAAACCGTTTCATAAAAGTAAATAAATATTATTCCCTTTTCTTAATTTTCTAAATATAACAATATACAGGAAGTTGGTTGGCTTTTCCCTTTTTGATCCATTTTAAATGCCCCTAAAATTTGTACATTTTTGTGCAAACAGCTATTTCTTTAATTCCCTAAGAGAGATAATGAGGACTGGTTTCTCTGTAATTCTAGTGTGATATTTTTCTGGGTGGCTTTCAAAGTACACGGTATGTAATTAGGGATAATGCAGACAGATCCTTTGTTTTCTGAAGAATATTCAATTTTTTTTTTTTTAAATTAGGGGCGTTGGGGTTTTTTTTTTTTTTTTTGTTTTGCTGTTTGTTTTTTTTTTCCCCCTAAGTAAACACTGTTTGATTGGACATGAAGTGGAGAGTGAATTGATGCTTTTTCACCTGAGGGTATTTACACTTTAACGACTCTGACAATATGTGATTTTAAACCAAGTCCTGCAGAATATTTAGAGAGAGCAGAGATTTCTTCAACCCAGATGCAAATGATTTAGAGAAGAATGGCAATTAGGAAACTGATCACTGCTCAAATCTTCCTCCAGGACAGCTGACATAAGCCAGCAAGAGCCACTTATGAACTGCAAAAAGCAAAATCTGAGTGAAAAGCTCACTCTTGTACAGCAGCATCACTCCACTGTGCCTATCCGGCCATACTTTGAAAAATAACGAAAACAGATCGTTCTGTTCAGTTTCAGTGAAAAAATGACTGTGTTCAGCAGCTCTGAAAATCAGGATAACACTAAATGAATGCTTTTTACATAATTATTGGGTATAAAAAGCCTACACTGAATAGCAAAATATGCTTTTGTGAAAAAAATATCACAACATCATGCTCATGTGATTTCTCTTTGCACAACAGAATGGCAACAAGTGCCTCTGAGCAACTCTGTGAAGTGTAGACCCAAGCATTGTGCTGCTAATGATTTCAATGCATTCTTACCAAATAGGTGTAATCCTTGAATGTTTGTACTCAGAGAGCAGCAGAAAGCAGAATACATGATATGTGGAATAATAACATATTGATTAACAATCTCCTTCTAACTGAGGTTGTACTTAAAGATCTACTGTGAAGAAAAAGTACTAGAAAATTCCAACCCTCTTCATTTTGTGCAAGTCATTACATGAACATTTAATCAAGAAACGTGCGAGAAGACTGTAAAAAACTGCTCCTGTTACTACATAAAATTAACATGCACTCAGTTATTTGGGAAACATCCTCCAGATCACTCATCACATGAGGACCTACCATCCGCTCTTTTCGCTCCATTCTCCTCCTTTTGCCTCAGTTTGCTTTGCTTTGTGTTTGCTGACACATTTTATTTAAACTGAGAACACTAAAGCCCTGCTATCAATGTTCTCCAGAGCTGTAAAATCCTAACGATGAGCAGCCCATTCCAGCCCTGGAGACAAGTTACCTTCAAATACTCCCAGAACAGTGAGCTCTACAGCCCACCCCTTGGATGCATTTAGCATTGCCGTTTTTTCCCATGACATTTAGTTATTCTAATTTTGTTTGCTATCAGAAAAAGAAATATTTAAACACTGCTCTCATGGAAGCTTGCACATACACTGGAATAGAAAAAAATAAAAATTCTTATCCTCAGGAATAATATAACTTTAGCTTTCAGGGGATACCAATGTAAGCAATGTTCAAATAAATTCTTTAACAGTAAGTATTAATAAAATAATACATAGTACATACTAATAATATATCATTTAACTCCTTTGTTGAAATTTAAAAATAACCCTATTGTATTGCTTGTTCATTGTTCTTTTGGTTTTAAAAAGTCAAGTAAAAGGTTCTGTTTCCTGTACATGCTAAATTATGAATTTTTTAGTGGAAAATTAATTAAAATATTAATAAAGTCCAAAGGTTTTATTTTAAAGTCATATTTAATGGGATTTAGGCTACTAAAGGACCAGACCTTTTCTCAAAACTTTTATACTGAGTATTTTTGCCTTGATCAGTCATGGCATAAAGACTCAATTTACAAAATTATTTTAATGTAAACAATACTGAATACCACTTGTAAATTTATTGCAAAGTCAGTATGATTGGTACATTTACCAGTTACCAAGTCACCAGTGAAAAAATGTACTGCTAGGACTTCATGTTTATAAAAACCTTGTAGAATTTCAGACTTCCCTTAAAATATCTGGTAGTATAAATATTCATTTAACCATTACTCTCTTGTTTTACTACAAGCTGAAATCCTGTCCCTGTCACTCAAGGAAGAAAAAAACCCTCTCCAAATAATACTTGAATACTTGTTTTCCATGAATATTACAGTATCTGAAATGCGGACCTGCCAAACCATGTCTACACAAAAGGCAGGAATAACTTAATATCAAAACTATTTCAAAAAGGTAAAAACACAACTTTGTTTGCTGCCTTCTTGCTTGAAATCTATGTTCAGTTACTACCCAAGCGCACAAGAAAGGAACTTCTCTGAACAGGAAATGAAGAGTACAAGCACCATCTGAGAACAGTCTCCTATAGACTTCCTGCACTGTGACTCGGCAAATGCTGACATTTTAGCCTACATATTTCTCAAGTTAAACTGCCAGATAAAAAAAGGAGCTTTCATAGTTGGACGAGTGACTCATTCTCTTAAAGGAAGTGTAATCAAATCAAAACAAATTTTCATCATTCATCCACCATCTAGATTAAAAGATTCACTTGCACAATCTTAAACTGCTGCCACGGATTAGATCACTGGGAAAAAACGCACACACTTTTAACCACTGCTGATGGTTATTTTAAAAAAGTTTACTAAAGGCTTTTTTTCCATTTTCCAGTGGTCCCACGATACTATGGATTCTCATTCCCATGTTTAATATCAGTACATTTTCCCTCAATAATAAAAAGGTTTATCACCTATTTGGGCACAGGTTATATAGTACAACACTCGTTCAGAGGAAGAGTTGAGAGTTTTTAGCACTTAAACAAAGCACCTACAGGTCCATATTTTACATGTGTAGGTTTTACACAAACAGGTGTTGGTTCTAACTTCTAGTGAGAGGCTCTGAAAGTCAGAGCTGGACTCAAGACTGTGGGAACAGGGCCTGAAGCTGACTCTGTCCAGGTGCTGCCTGAGACCACAGAGGCAATTCCACAAACTAAATCAAAGGCTGAACAGCTGATCCAGGGAGTGAAATGAATGAGATACTGCTTAAACTTGTTGTGATAAAAATGCAAGGATCCTAAAAAGGGAAAAATGGCTCATCATCAGGAATGGGGGCACTGGTGCCAACACAGGTTATTTCTCTGGACAAGAGGCACACGTACACGAGGGGGCTGGCAAAAGCAGGGCTGCTGACATGGAACAGGGTTTACCTAAAATAAAGTTTGTAGCAAGCAGACTGAGCTGGATCAAAATCCTCTTGTATTTAAGATGGGAGCAAATAAACCACCTGGCCATTAAAGAAGTCATGAAGGCCTGTGATTTTTGCCATGCAAATCTCCCGTTTGTCATCACATTAACAATTTGGCATATGCAGTTTGTATTTATGGTACTTTTTAGCTGGGATGTCACTGTCTCAACACGAGATAAGAAATGAAAACAATGACCTATGGTATGCACTTTCACCATGTGGCCTACAGCTGGTAAATCCAAAGCTAAAAACAAACGTCCCAAACCTTGCTAAGTCCTTCAGGCTTACAGGAAACCAACACTGGATATGCAGCAAGAAGGATCTTACTTGCAATTGAGAGATCCATGCAGGATGAAATACAGATTTTGGAAGGAGTTTGACAGAGCTGGCTATGAGCAGAACACATGTATTTCACAAAGCAACAATCAAAATGCTGTGTGCCTGAATTAATTGCTTTGGGGCCAGGACATCACCCACAGGTTGAAACAAGAGCCAGATAATGCATTGAGAATATCATCAATGAAGAACAGACTCGAGTCCCTCAGGAATATATTCAGTGAAATACATGGCTTTCTATTCCAAAATTCAGGCTAACTTCAAGTCAGTTATTAACAGAGTACTGCAGATCAAAAAAATGCCAAGCTTTGCTTCATTATAAAGAAAGTTGTTTAACTTTTGCAATCAGTTCACAGTACAGGTTTCTGTTCTATGATCACACTTGTCATACTGACAATGACCAAAAAAGGACACGTCAGAAATTCAAAGAAGGATATTGTTTCTGGAAAAATGAAATAGGAAAAGGACGAAAAAAAAAGCGGGTGGTGAGAAGTAAAAAGGGAACAGGGAAAAGGAAAAAAGAAAAAAAAATAAAAGGAAAAGAAGAGGGAACCATCCTGATACCATAAAATTTAAAAAGCTTAATGTTAATGCCCTCAGCAAATTCACAGTCCTCTCAGAGGTTTGTGCCTTGAAGATATCTTACACACAACAGCCAGGAAGCTCACAGGGAAACAAATCAGACAAGCAGCAAAGGGCAAAAGTGTGCAGTTGCCTCAGCTACTGAGCAGCAGAGGGACTGGCCATGAGTGCAAGTATTTGGGTGAAAGAAATAGATACGCATGCAGATACTCTGAGCAGAGCAATTAGATAAGGCTCCTACTGACATGAGAGCTGTAAACCACTAGGAAAACACTTTGCTGAGATGAAGTGTCATCACCACACACAGCTCCATGGCTGGCTGATTTTGGAGAGGCTGAATCTTGTTGAGCTGCTGCTCTCCTGAACTGTCTATCCATTATACGCCACACAGCGCCAAGGGCTCTGAAATTTGCACACCTCGGGGGAAACAGAGCAGAGCCAGTCATATCAGAAGATGGAAGTATACTGAGGTGGTAAGCCAAATTGAAGTCATGAATGCCAAATGTGAAGGGAATGATAATGTATTTACACCAACATCTGCATAAACTTCTGTAATACTTTCCCTTGTGCTCGTTCAGTGCCACCAGAAAATTGAGATTCATAACAGGTACGGTAGAGGCAAAGTAAGGGGTATAGAATAAAACAGAAATAGAAGAAAGCACCTGAAACTACTTTTCAGCATTAGTTTGACTGACATTTTTTGTAACTTGGAGAAACATATATATTGATTTCTTCCCCAATATTATTTGATTTGCAAACTCCAAAGACATTTGTTTGTGTTTTAAGAGATCAGCGTATTTCAGTACTATCTGTATGAAAAGACAGCAAACAGAAAGAGCAAATGGGAACAAATGTCCCACCTGGAATACACAGATTCAAAAGGACTTACAAAGAGGCTTAATGGGTGTGTATATATAAATCTAGCGAACAACTTCTGGTCCTGGACACTATATAAACTCTCTGAAAAGACACCATACCTTCCCAGGGAGAGCTGCCAAGGGACCCCCCAGCTCCTGCTGCAGGTGCCACGGGGACTCAAGAGCTTCAGCACCTGCCCTGCCCCCAAACACCCAGAGACCTCAGAACTGAGTTAACCAGCTGGAGGGTCAAGGCCTGCACATTCCCCCCTGATCTTGCAAAGGAGCTCATTCAGCTCCTTGTAACACAACCCACATTCCACAGAAACCATCAGTGCACTGGGTAGCCCTGCACAAATCACTGGAGCATCTGTGGGCTCACTTAGCATGATTGAAATGTAAATAAAAGATATTACTTTGAAGCATCCAACACAAAGGTGTGATAGGTGAGGCAGCAAAACAATCTGAGGTGGCTTCCCAAAAAACAATATTAGATTAATGAAAAGAAAAATCTCTTTCCTAGATATTAAATAAAAAACCATTTGCTATTAATGAAACAAAAAGTATCTTGGGATTTGGACTACATTCCTAAACTCGGCCAGAATAAGAATACCATAAGGAGAAAAAAAAACAAAACCAAAAAAACCTTATGTTTATTCATCTTTAGGAGATGCCAATATATTGACAAAAATATGAATAATCACAAAACTCACCATCCAGTAGCAGAATTAGAATACCATATACTGCTATGGATTAATTTTGTTTTTTCCAAGCTATTCAGATAATTAGACATCCTAAGTTCACAGCTATTTTTGCAATGATAATGGACTTGTTTTGTTGTGGTCTATTTAACGAACTGTTGGATGCTTTTTCTAAAGCTTGTTTACATTCCTGTACATTCTAGCTTGACTGATATTCTGTCCTTTGGATTATAGTGTCATGCCAGCAACACCATTGAAATAGCTCAAGACAATATAAACCTCGTTTTTCAGAGCCTCTACAAAAAATCAGACTACAGTAACTCTTTAGACCCTTGCTAAATTGAAATGCAGCGTACTGTGCCAAATAATTCTTTTTAATGTTATACACACACAACCCCCTCATGTGTGAGAACCCCAGACACAAAGTATTCCATTCAGCAAAGGGTTTCAGTGCTGCTTCTTGAGAGCAGAGCTGCTCAAAACTGTATGTAACATTCATGTAGAGATCACTCACCAAATGCACCAAGAAACGAACAAAATTTAGATATTTTCAGTTTCAGTGCTTGTAAGAGACATCTTTAAATTTAGGCACGTACACAAAGAACCCTGAGCGTACAGAGCAAGTCCTTACCCTTTTACAGGGTCGGCTTTTTCAGACGCAGTGATACTGGACCAGTCCCACCAGTCTCTGCGCTCTGCCTTGTGTCGCATCAGTCACATCACTCTGCATTTACGCTACCCAAGGAGGAGCACGCGAGGCACGCCCAGCCCAGGCTGAACACACTCTGCACCTCGTGCTGCCAAATGCTGCAGCAAAGGCACTTAACCAGCGCTGGCTAATCTGAAATATGAGAAGCATTCATACAGCTTCAAACTTTCTCGTGCTTGTTCAAAACCTGATTAAACCAAAGATCTATGGGATCTGTATCAAGAAATTTTGCCTGCCACAGAGATCTCACGCAGAACAAATATGTATATGCAGGCACAATTTTGTCTAAAGCACACACGTATATTTGTTGTCATTTGTGCTGTCTGGCTGCAGCAAAAATAAGCAAATATTGCACAGCATTTTTGAAAGACCGCAAACACTTCGCACCAGTATTCCTCAAAGTGAAAATGTCTGCTAGCCCACACACATCTCAAAACATGGCTTTGTTGTTAACATGCTACAAAAATGAATAGAATCAAAATATTAAAGTTAACAGAAAGAATTCTAGAATTATATAATTAAACACTGCTTCTTTCCTTCTGGGTACCATGAGTCACAATGTGCAAATGTATTATGCAAAGTAAGATTAAAACAGAATCTGCATTTTACCCTTGGGTTCATTCAATAGTCAAGAGGAGTTAGAGAAGAAGAAGTTAATTTAGGATGAAAATAAAGTATTTAAAAATAAAATTTTTCATATTGTCCTTCAAAGATCAATCCACACAGAGACTTGAAAAGAACAGTATGTCTCTTGCAGTGGAGGCACATTTAAATCTACAGTTTCATTTGTATCACACCTCCCTAGAGTCCTGCAAAGAGTGTTTGCTTCCTTTGTTTAAAAAAAAAAGGGAAGGGGGAAGAAAAATAAAAGAGGACTTAACCACACTCTCCATTAAACGCATTATCGGAACATATATAAGAGATCTGGATACTAACTTGCATATCTCAGCCCTGTGAGTATGGTATTTCCAAAGTTACAATTATGTGGGTTTGAAGGGATTACACAGCACCGAATCACCTTATGCAAGCAAAATTTTAGATGAATATCCATTGTGTATCTTATTTTATAATCCCAAGATATAAAATTGCATCTATGCCTCATCTTTTTTAAGTTGTTTGATTTTTTTTTATTAATCCCTCATGCAAATTAGAAATGAAGATTTATTTATTTATTTATAACATTCACCCAAATCAGCTTTGCTGGTTTATTCTCGTAGCTTACAGTTTAGCTTGGGATTCATTTTCTCAGGGGATTCGTGTTCTCTGTCCGTAACAGCTTTGCTTCTCTAAGCAATGCACTCGCTATGTACAAGACTGGGATTGCAGTTCACTCCTGGGCTCCTTATTGGAAAATGTTCGTCTGCAGGTGGTAATTAAACATTGGATAGTGCAAAATGATATTCAGCTCTTTAAGGGGCAAACCTCAGCTCTGTCCTTGCATTACCCTTGAGTCTCCAAGAAAGAACTGTGCTGATGCATATGAGGCTTGACATGCTGAGCATGAGATTGCACAGTGGTTTTGGTCAATTTAAGCGAGGATTCCACCAGAACACCCTCCCTGACTGTTTGTGCCCTTCCCTTGGGCTACTTCTGTGCTTTTCCAAACACGCAGCGGTCTAGTTCATCCTCCTCATCACACAGCTTCTCTCCCCAGAAATTCTTTGATTATATCCATGCCCTAAATTCTCTCCACATCCAAGCACTAGATTGTCACTATACAGAAAAGGTAAAAACACAGTTTAAAGGCAGAAAAAAAGTAAGGCAGGACTGTTCCAGGCCTGGGCACCCTAAGAATCACTTCATCTAAGCTGGTGTGTGCTGGGAGCCGGAGCCAACACTGGAGACAGTTCCCCTGCTCACAAGGGAGCCTCGGCTCTGGCAGCATGTGGCAATCCTGGAAGGGCCTGCAGAGAACACCGGGATGGGTCTCAGCCTCGGGCTCTCCATCCCCAACACGGAGAGAGGCTGGAGCAGCTGACAGTGCTAAAGCAACGACTGAAGCTGATGTGTTCAGAAAGTGTCTCGAAGCACGGCCCAGGGATAGGCCCTGTACAAACAGCTTGTGTATCCAGGTCTCTGTTGTTTCCCATTTTGGTTTGTCTCTATGTGAATCCAGTTCCTCCAGTGCTGGGCAGCAAAACATGGCTCTAAGTCAGTCAACTCATATTTACACTGTTCCATCTACAACTAACTCAGCTGCAGAGAGCAATTAAAAATAGTAAACATTTCCAGTGTTTTTCTCTCCCCTCCTTAGAGGAATTAAACCACTGCTGACACAGGAGGAAATGAATTGCTCTTGACTGCAGCTAACACTTCATAAGTGCTTGGAACACTTCTGGTGATCGTGACCCTCAGATAAAATGTCCAGTGTGAATGGGCATCTACTACTCTGTAAACAAGCCATAAAAATGTCTTCATTATTTATTAGAATAGAATGCTTCATCACCCTTGGCATCTGGCTTTCTCACCTCAAAAGACTTTTTAAAACTCAAAACTCCAGTCAAAAGTAATTCATATCACAAAACAGTCTAAATGGATAGCAAGAATAAATATATTTGTTCAAAGTTTCTCAAAAGTCACTGATGATAGAATATCAAGCAATCTTTATGCTCCAGGTCCCCATATCTCTAGCTAAAATGCATTAAAAGAAAAAAATAATCAATCAAGGTTATTGCACCTATGTACAACTTGTGGTGTGGTATTTTCCTTCATAGCATTTTGAATCTTCTACCGCCCCAGAACAATGGACTTCAGAAAATAATATGAGGAAAAATTTCTCTTGCTTTCAAGAACATAATTTCAGAAGTGATTTCAGAAGTGATTCATTGAAATTAGCGTAGAACGGAAAAGAGTTGGGATAAAAGATGAAAATGGCCATTCTATTTACTTTGTATTGATTCTGCTTTAATCTCTGTGTAGAGACTGCATTTCTGGGTGTGGGGCATGGCAAGGAAGTGGAATGAATGGGACATCAAAATTACATAGCAGTGCTTAAAGCCTACTGCTCTTTGTTCTACAGAGTGCTGCATATGTATCTGTGAGATGCTCATCTGCTCTGCACGTCTAACTCCAGGAAGAGAAAAGAGCACCCTGCTGCTGTTACTCATTTTTTCCCCCCCTCCCAATATTCAGAAATTGTTTTAATGAGCCAGTTGATTTATAAATTTCACAAAATCAAATTCAGACGAATTTTCTATTCATAAAAACATCTAACAGAGAAGAAACTTGACTAACTGGAGTCTTCTCTGTCCCTGTATTCAGGCAGAAAGCTACATAACTTCAACTGGTTTGCTGACAGCCGTCGGAAACTTGAGGGGTTTTTCCCCACTTATGAGAACAAAAGAGAAATAAATCAAAATTCAGATAGTCATCTCTCAACACCAAAATGAAGCGCTGACCTCAACATCGCTGCTGGGGTGAACGCCTTAGGAACAGGGGGGCTAACAGACTGCACAATTACTCCGCTGAGCCAACATGCTATGCCCGTAGGCTGATTATTAAAAGCCCAGTAAAGGTTTCTAAATGAGCCTGACATGTTACTTTTAAGTAAACTGTGTTTCTTCTCCTTTTCTCTCTTCTTGCCTACTCCATTTAATAATCATTTAATTCATAAAATGCTCAAGGATCAATAAGACAGCAGACATCCTATTCACCTAAAATACAAACTGTAAAAATGCAGGGGCACGAAATAAAAGCCAAACAGTTCTTTAAAGGCAGACGAACTGCGGGTGTCCTCGGAAAGCAGCACGGTAACAGCCACACTACAGAACACACCACCACATCATATCCTGAATCAAAAGCCCAGCGAGCCAGCAGACCAAACCAGGCTCGTGATCACTGCCCAGGCCAGCGCTGCCCCGGGACCACAGGAGCAACCCAATGCTGCCACTCAGAACCTGGTACGGAGCCGCTCCTGCAGACTCTCAGAACCTCAGCTGTGGCTCCGGGTGTTCCCATCAGAGTTCTCCCAGTTTCATCATTCCCATTTCCCACCATCAGCACACAGCCGAGTCCTCGGCTTTCCTGGGCTCTGGATCAGCCACTCTTCTCCTGCTTGAGGGATGCTTTGCGCTCCTGGGCTTCCACAGAACATTTATAACAAAAAACCCTTCAATTGCTCAACATCCAGAGGGTTGTTTTTCATGGAGGCAGTGCACTGCACCCAGACAGCAGGGAAAAACTGGGCTCTACACAGTTTTCCCAGACAGCAGGGAAAAACACACTCTACAAGTGTGTTCTTGTAATGCATACACATGGGAAAGATAACCTCTCTTTAGTCACAGTGTCATCATGTAGGCAGTGTAAGTCATCTTAGTTCTTCAAACATTTAAAAAGTCAAATGTATTAACTTGTATTTTTTAAACTTCAGTCCTCCTGATGAATCTTATTTACTGGGAAGAGCTGCTTCCTTTCTACTAAGCAAAACGACAGTTAGAAAGATTTAAATATCAAAATCTTTATTTGCTAAAAATTCAATCTTCAAGACTTTACTTCTGCACTTTCTTTGAGATCAATACAGACTTTTACCTGAAAAAAAGACCAATATTTAGCATCAACTTCTACCTTCTTAATTGCATTCAAAGGATGCAGGCAGCTTTTTCTTTGCTTTTCATGAAAACTCTCAAACACAGATTTAGGAGAGTTGCTCCTAAAGCTTCATACAAAGCTTCAAAACAGCCACCATCTGCTGTAGTGGAGAGAAGAGTCAGTTACTCTTCTGAAGTCGCTATCACAGCACCTGACAAACAACCAGACAGAAAAGAACAGCAATAGTTCTTTCTAACTTTTGTTTTGCTATAAAGCACAAGAAGTGAAAACACTATTCAGTCTTTACTGGCTTTGTGATTCATTTTATAAAAAAGGTAAGACTGAGGCCTGCTTCAGCAGATAAAGCATTAATCCTTTCACCTCCAGGACAGATGTTTTGTCTAACGGAAGCTCCTAAACAAACAGAATTTGGTGTTCTGCTTTGTGATAGCAGTTCATATCAGAAACCCAATCACCACACACAGTCACAGCAATCAGCAGTCTCTGGAAGAGACTCAGCCTGAAGCTCTGGCAGGCTGTGAATCCTCTCCTAGCCTGGGAAGGCTGTCAAGCAGGAGAAGGGCACAGGTTAATCACGATGCAACGTAATGACAGCGTACGTCTTTGACCAGATGCACAGGATCTGGTTATAGGAATAAAAAGTCACAACTCTCTATTTTCACCATTACTCTGACCTGCACTGTCCCACTTACTCCAGGAATGGAAGGAATACATTAAAAAAAAAAAAGGAAAATTAAAATGTTGAAGCAACTACAGTCCCATATATGGCCTTCAGAAATTTAGATTTCAAGATTTCAAGTAAAGAGTGAGGTTGCATGCATAAAGGCCTGACAGTTGTAAAGATAAACATTTTAATATATATCAAAACTGTAATATACTTGTGGAAAGCTTTCCAATGAAATCTTAACCATGAGCAGCCTCTGCACATTTGAACTGTCTGTCAGCAACAGAAAATTCAGAATTTTGATCAGTGCTTAGCTTTTTGAAGACATTTACTCTGAACCATTCTCGATTCCATAAGCTATATGCCTTGTTTGTCAATGAGTCAGCTCCTGTTAATAAGTCATGCAAAATGATGCAGATTGAAGTTATGCAAAGAAAATTATCTTTCTTGAAACTACTGTGTTAGCTGATTTGCCTACTTAACATGTTATGACAGCTTCAAGATCTTGAAACTGTCTAGAGATATACACAAACCATTAAAAACTCCAAGAAAAGCTGCATTTAAAATAATAGCAAGTGTCAAAATATCTTGGAAAACGTAGGGCAATAAAATATTAATAACAAAACAGCTGTTTAACGGCAGTCTACCAAACACTTACAACACCTTGATGTTATTTAGAAGTGAGGGCATGTCATATTTGGAAAACGATATCCTATTGCTCTCCAGGATGCTTTAAGCACATATTTGAAAAAGGAGGAAAAAAAAGGAAAAGAAAAAAAAAAGGGGGAAAAAACTAAAAAACTCTCTTTAACTATATTTAAATTTAACCAGTATAGAAGTAAAAATGACAACTTACTTAGCTAAAAAGCTTTCTTTGTACACTGGCTCTTGACAGCCTTCAAGAAAATAAGAACAAATAATGCCTTATTCTGATGTTAACATCTTTGTTACCTGTCAGTGATTTTTGTTTATTGGTTGCTTCATTTTAAAATAATAAACACAGAAGAGCAGGCAGAGGAGACCTCTGTTATCCACATGGGTTGAATGAGCTCAAGTAGGTAACTGTGACCTGCAGGTCAGTGGCACAAAAAGAAAATATAAACTGCAGATGATACCCTGAGTATCTAGATTACTCTGCAGGATTAAGGGTCATCAGAATAAATGGATTTTTTTAGTGGTCTCTGAGTTTGGAAATATTGTAAATATGTAAAACCTTTTTAATAAACTACACTACAGGTTTAAGCACTTCAGACTGAGCTATAGCTGCAAAACTTACAGGGCATAGAGTACTTCCATTTCTGAAAAAGGTTACCTCATCCTGGCTTTTACAGTTTGATTTTCTGGACTTTAAAAAAAAAAAAAGAAAAAAAGAAAAAAGACAAAGCTATATCCTTTTTTTTTTTTTTTTGAGTGCCATTTTCTTAATGAGAAATTGATGAATGATGACATCTGGCAAGAGAAAAAAAGCATATGGTCTAACTAGCTGTTTCTAGAGAGGTTAAAATCAGCCTTGCAATTTTCCGTGGTTGCCATTATGATTGACAGATCATCAAATAAATCACTTTTCTCCCCCTCTGTGCTGGTCCTCTGTACCATCAAAGACACCAGGGGGTTAATTTGCACTGTACTATATGAGGAATTAGACACGCAAGATCCATTAACATAAATGGGATTTTTGCACCTAATTCCCCACACATCATGCTGAAAAATGTCGCCGTAGGATATAATATTCATGTTTTCTTCTTTATTCTATTTATAATTTTTAATTATTAATTTCTAGCATAATTGGGTTCTTCTAAAGAAAATTAAATGCTTAGTATGTTACCTAAAATATTGTTTAAGACCCCTTGGGCTTGATGTGGAAGATGACAGGGTGTGTGTACTCCTGCGAATCCGAACCTCAAAGAAGGGAGGGTGGAAAGGATTGTTGATCACACATTCAAATTGGCTCCTCAACAGCCATAACCCAAATCTTACCTGTTTCAGCCCACCCATCTTATCTTCACCTCTTTCAAAAAGTAATCAAAATGGATATAATAGCTGAAAACTGTAAGAAAGTAAAGGGTGTTTAAAGCTGACTAGAGCACCTCTGGATCAATGGAATAGGACAAAAGGGTGTTGAACTGGAGACTTTTTCCTTCATAATCCCTCAAACTGTTAGATAAAGGCAGGCTTTCTGGATGACTTAAATGCAGCCTACTGCCATTCCTTTGCTTTCTCTGGAAATTCTGAAACTGATTTATCCAATTTCGATCTGCAGCAATTTTAAATCTTTCATTTTGATAAATGTGCAAATGATCAATTTGGGTTGCTCTACTCTCTTTTTTTTTTTTCCCCAGGAGCTTAGTGGCTACACTGAAAAAAGTTAAATTCCACTGCATTGGCATAGAAATGAGATATGAACAGTTGGTGCTCAGGACATGATTTGCTATCCCAAAACACTTCTGTACAGAACAGAGAACCTTTCTATAAAGAGACAATATCCTTCTTCACTTTTCTGTCTTAAACTGGCAAAGGACCCAGAGCTGTTGAGGTTGGCATTGCTGATACTCAGCTGTTTGTCTACAATAAATCTGGGTGGTATTGTCCAAAGATTCAAAAAGAAGTGGTCCTTTGTACTGAGGGGCTCAAAAAGAGAAGATAACGGACAAAGCTTCAGGAACAAACAAAACTAACAAAAAAAGTTTCATGCAGGAAGGTGGGGCAGGTTCAAGGGAAAAAAAATTACATGAACATAGAACTGAGGATGGGTTTGCTATCACACAGCTTAAGATCTGAATAACTGAGATAATATTAACAAACTGCCAGGTCAGACAAGTAATTTGTTGCATTTATTAGAGACTGAAGAGAAATCAAGGCAAAGAATGCTGTATCAGTAAAGATGATGTCAATGAAGAAGTCAGGTAGACATTCTATTGAAGGAGATATTGAGAGATTTTAACATAGGCAAAAGGACAAGTTCCAAACTGAACAAGAATTGTCTTTTTGAAATGGGTGAGGAAGAAGAGGGAAGAGTGCTGAGATATTAACTGCCTTCTTTGTTTTGGCTATGATTAATATTAAAAAAAAAATCAATCAAAAACACACCAGAGACAGAAAAATGCTAGGTGGAAGAAGAAAGGTCAGAATGGGAGTGTTAGTTTTACAACCTATTCAGCGCATTTCAGTGTGAAAGATACAATTTAAAACTATAAGATACTATTTGGATCTTTATTTCCTGTGTTTGCTACCAACTTTTCTTCTATACTATCTGAATTCACAGTTTTAAAAAGTGTAAATTCAAACTCTAGACAAAGCATGTTCCTATAAGAATGATGTGAACACAGAGCTTATTTGCTATCTTGGTCCTTTTCCGACAAAGCCTGACAGTCCCTCTGTTCCTAACAAGTCTGTTTTATATAACAAGCTTGTTTTGAACAAGTCTTTTGGTAAGAAACACCTAAGTCTGTAATGATTTCTATAAACTGTTCTGCTTACTGGCTAGTCTAACAGTTTTGCACATCACTTCAGCAAACAGAAAGGAAACCTGTGCCCTTGCGCTTCTTGTATGACAAGTTTTTATACAATCTATTTTCACATAATATAATGGAGCTTATTATACTTTCTTTTTCTTCAGATTTTCATTTCCTTTTACTTTTCAGGAGCATTGATTGAGAAAAAAAATCAAAGGTATAGTTCATGCTTACAGTATCTTCTATATACAGTCCCCTCATATCTGACATAAGCAATTATCCAAACAATGCTACCACCACCTTCATTTCTGCTGAACTATACATACTTCTTTCAATCACTCCTGAAATTACTGAGTGGGAGCTGGATGACTTCTAAAATGGATATGCTCGTATTTGTCATCATTTCTCTCAGTTGCATTAGTCTGCATTTTTCTGTGATGAGCAGAACTTGAATTGACAGCTACATTCTTAATGCTTCTTGGATTCTGTTGTTTTCATGTACCTAACAGCTTATGGTACTCCAGCTGAAGCTGAATTCCCTGTCAATATGCTTTCTGTGTGCTACTGCTGGATTACAATGAACATAATTAATAAAATAGCACTAGGCAACTCAAACAGTGTGTCAAGCATGGGACATGACAAACTGACTCAAATAGATCCACTTTTAAATCTACTACTTGATGAAATGCCCAACAAGTTACCAGAGATGGTGCCAGGAGATTAAATCTTCTTGTGAATAGCATAGAAAAATCAATGTTACCTTCAAGATATTGCTGATAAAAGATTATACAATTATTTTCTTTTCTGGGTAACAACTACGCTGGTTGCCCTTTTATTTTAAATTCTTTATTAGGAGATTCAAAATGCTCTCAGTGATGTAATTGCTGTATTTTTTTTATTTTTATGGATTCAAGTTTAAGAGTTTGTGCCTGTTCCACAAAATACATATTGTATGTAGGAAGAATGATCATTAGTTTAATTTGCTTGCAGGTATGTAAAATATATACGTGTGTGTGTGTGTGTGATTTGAGTTGCCTTCATCCTTCATTGCAGTTTCCATTTACTTTCTTCTGAACAAAACAAGGTAAGTCGCCTGGATAGCCAGCCTTAAATGTATGTTTAGTCCTTTTTAAAACACGAAAGGAAAACTGAAGATACTTGTGCATGTAACTGCACTCTGAGGGCACTGTATGAAAATGGAATATATCATGCAGCTCATCTTATACATCTCAAAGAAACTGTCTGCCTGTAAAGTTTAGGAAAATGTGGCCTTCAGCAGCTCCACGCTGTAATAACAAAGCTTGTAGTTTTATTGCAGTGTAGTTGAGTAGATGAACAATACATCCCTTAAAATGTCAAATGAAACTGCAATTCCCCCAGCATTGTTGTTCTCTAAATCTGATTCCAGCTCCCTTATCTACCATGCTTTTCTCTAAGCAGATTATAATTGATCAGACTTATCAGTATGTGGTATCTTGAGTTTATTATTTCATGAGCTCATGCTGAAAGGGTTCTTCCCCTGCCCCAAACTGAGACCATTTCATATGTGCTGCTTATGGTAGCACTGACCACTTCTCAGCTATCTCAGTGCAGATTAACATCTAATTTGTTCTCCCACTTTCGCCTCAAGGTCTCTCAGTGCTATTACTCCAAAGTCATTTCCTCTCAGCTGTATGAGTTTTCATTTTCCCCTGATGAACTTTCCTATGTTCATTATGAAATTTTACTAAGATAATCTTTTGACAAGATAAGCAAAGCAAGAAATAATCTTTTTTTTTAAATTCCTTTAGAGGGATGCTGAAAAGGAAGAGCCTAAAAATCACCATGTGAACTCTGTAATAGCATTTCTTTATCAGAGGAGGCACATTTTTGACAAGCTGCTTAAGTAATTTCATAAATATTTTTGTCATAATTTATATTGGTAAAACACCCAAAACAATTTTCTTCAAATGAATTGCAGCCAATGCTGTAATTACAGCCAGTCAGAAGGGGCAAGTAGAATTTATTGTTGCTTTCATTACAGTGACATGAGAGATACTGTTCCTCATTGTTCAGCGTAATTTTGTCTCCATATTTAGATTTACACTGTAGACTATTCCTACCTCACAAAAAAACCTAAAGCCAAACTAATCCATTGAAAAGATATTTAAAAAAAAAATTAATTGTCAGCATGATTACTGCTGATTTTGTGAATACCATGTATCTGTTTCCTTATAAGACTGGTGAAGAAGCTTGATCTATCTGATGAAGATAGCTAAAGATTCAGAATCTGTTAGTTGCTAATGGACATTAATTCACTAATTTTCTGCAAAATGTGTACTGACTAATGAATGAAAGAATCTTCCCACATCCCACGGGCAATGACCACACTGAGATACTCAGTCCCTCATATCCTTGCTTTGACAATCTATAATCTGAAACTGCCAGGCTTGCATAGGAAAGCACCAATTTATGGCTCTGAGTTACAGACTTTAACTATTATGATTTTTTGCAGGAAAACTGTGGAAGAAACATACCATGAAGTTAAAATTATTGGGGAAATTCAGCTTCTCTTTTGTGGTTTGTTGCTTTATTCCACAACAGAATACAGAGAAAACAGTATCATGTGTACGCCCGTGCGTAAAATTTAGCAGCTTAAAATGGGCAGACTTCTTTTGAATCAAGGATGCTGAAATTCAACCAATCATCAACAATAACTCCAACAAAATAAGCCAAAAAGCAAACAGTAGTAAGTGACTTGAGATTGACTTTTAAAGGTGAGATATTTAAATTAAGTACCTCACTTAATTATAGATTATTTCTTTCCAGACCAATAAACAGAAGAAATATGGGTAAATTATTTTAAATATTCAAGTTTTGCATAAATGTGTTACACAAATAATAAGAATAATGTTGTGTTTAAAACTTTATAGTAAATATTATTTCTCTTCATTTCATTCATAATAATATTTGCATTTCTGAGCTGAATATAAAACCCATAGATAATAAAAGAAGTAGTTTTGTGCTTAATTTGTGACTAAAAGATAATAATTTTTTAAAAAATGAAAAAATTCTCATGCAGTGCTGATCTAAATGAGGTAAGTTTAGAATGAATGTACAAATTAACTCAAGACACAGATCTGCCTATCTATGTTGTTAACTTTGTATACAAACAAAATCCACAACCTGCTCCCTGTTCCACATAAGGGTACTGCAAGTTCACAAAGTGGATGCTTTTATTTCTTAGACTCTCCTAAACAACAGCTGTGCAAGACTTAAACTTGCATGATAGAAACAGAGGTTGTTTTGTTATCATGGTTGTGCAAACAGAACTGGAAATGTGAACACCCACATCTCAAACTAAAAGGAAATAAACCCATAGTATTCAAATCATAATTTCATACCTCTTATAGTTTGCAGTCATTTGTTTCCCATTTGAGTACACAGGATTATCTGTGCTGAGGCAGTATCTGATTTTGTCTCACTAAATCCTGTCCTTAAAAAAGAGGAAAGAAGGAAAGATTCTGACACAAAAATATGGAGAATATTACCTTAAATGTGTTAGTAGTCCCTGACCTTTCAGACTTGGTTAAGGAATGGACAAAATGTCAAGCAACATTTAAAGGAAGCTGAGAATGCCAGACAGGGCAGCTGGCAAGGATAAATCCAACATCAATGATAAAGACAAAGGTCAGGGGGCAAATATATGAAAATTACTTTGTACAAGTGAGGACAGCAATACTGTCACATCTGTCAGTTCTTTAGAGTATCTGAATAATAATTTCCCTTGGATCAGGACCCAAATGAGCCTTATAATATGAGACTGTAATTCCCCTGTGGGTAAAAACCTCTTTAAAAACAATGATAGCCTAAAGATTACTGGAACAGGAATAAACAACATCACTCGGTCACACAGAGGAACTGCACTGCAGACAGCTCACAGTGATGATAGATTCCTTGTTACCAGAATGCCCTCAAAAGGAAATAGGCAATGCAGGACAGACAGACACAAAGAGCTTCAGCAAATAAATGATTCAAAGCCATCAGAACTGGAAGACTAAAGTATTTCCTCTCTGAATTTGGGTATATACAGACAGGTTAAAAAGTTCTTTGCTGTGACAGAAGCTTTTAGCTCATGACTAGTTGAAGTGTGCATCCCCCTTCTCTGCAGCAGACTGTAAGCACAAGAGAAGGGAGAGATGTATAATCTGCATCTGTACTCAAAAGATAAAAAAAGCAGAGGCCTGGAAAGCTTAAAGTATTACTGTCGTGCAGCTAATGCGAAATCGATGGCAGCAAAACAGCGCTCAGAGCTCGCGGTGACGCAGGAGCGCGGCTGAGGGAGAGGCCCCACAAGCTGGGAAAGGAAAGCAACTTTTGATGGGAGCCTTCTCCCTGTAAAAACAGTCCAGAACCCCTTGGTCCTTCTTAGCATTGTTGGGATCTTCACGAAAGGAGAGATGAGTCTCAAGCTTTAAATAGATGACATTTGGAAAGCCATGCACACGTTCAGTCCTTGGATGATAAAACCGGCCACTGATTTGAAATGGAAATGTATTAAAATAAGGACATGAATTACAACAATAAAAATTACTTTTTTTCCCTGAACTCCTTAGCAAGATAAAAGCTCTGTACCTGATACATTTGCCCTTCTACATTTGTTTTTGCGTTTATCATATCTGATGGCAAAGCACACACACACACTTCGCAGCAAAACAATCCATATTCATATCTGGGAGTGCATTATGTAATCTTGTCTTCAGACCATATAATTGTAATGTGAAGTGAAAAGTACTGAATAAATTATATATCCTAATAAGTGTTTCTCTGTAAATGAAAGTTTAAAGGCACCACAACAGTAGGGGTAACATTCGGGCTGAAATAGGAATTGGAATTGTACAGATTATTTTCACTGTCCTGGTGATACAAAATGAGACTGGTCAATGTATAACACATCCTTAATATTGTTTCCAAAAGAAAAAAACCTGATAATCTGAGATTCCTGTGTGAGCGTGTAGCGTTCAGCCAGGATTAATCAGGGCCATAATGGATGGTAACATATTCACACATACTCACAATGGTTCTGTTATGAAACTCTACCTTCCGAATCATAACACTTCCCATGCAGCAGTAGTACAATCCATGAATTAGGGGAAAGCATTTGACATTCATTTGTTAAATAACCTGTTTCTGAAATGGAACAATGGGTCAAGATAAGTCAATTACTATTTACACATTTACCCAGCTGTATGACAGCTGTAGCCACAGGTAGAGCACACACTTGCATGAGGGAAAAAGGCTGCTGAGAGTGGAAAAACAACCTGAGAATTGCCACAGCCATCTCCCTTCCCAGCCTTGCTCTGTGCCATCCTCCATCCTGCTGCCCCCAGCCTCCTCCCCAACGTCAAGGAGCTTGAGCAGCGTGGCAAAGCGTTATTTCACTGAGTAAAGCAGTGTATTGCTGAACTCACCCTCCCCAGAGTGAGAGGCAGAGAGGCTGAGAAGAGGTTTGAATTTACTCTAACAGCTGCATGCTGCCCTTGGCTCAGGTCGAAATGAGCTTTCCCTCTGGAGAGGGGCAAATCCCCATGGCTTGGGGCAGAAAAGTGAATAGAGAAGGACATTGCTTCATTTTCATATTAGTGCAGGGGTGTGTTTTGAGAAGGATGCTGTAAAATTAAAGAGAAATTGAGAGGTGAAAGGGGAACATTAAAAGAAGAGGAAAAAGAGAAGACAAACTATAGATCTAAGTGAGAAGTAATAAGAAAAAAACCACCAAGGAATGAAATACTTGCAGTAGCAAGGAAGCAACAGGATAAGAAAGTTGCTCTTCAGTTACTGTTTTACGTGGTTCTGTTTACCCAAAGCACAGAGATGAAACATAAAATGATTAACAGTCAACAGAGTAAAGAATATTTAGAGCCATCTATCAATGTGGAAAGTGAATTCAAGTTTATGTAGAAAGAAACATCAAACTTTCTAGCATTTAAAAAGTCAAGGTTGGATTATTTTAAATTAAATTTTAAATTCAGGTGAAATTTATAATTTGTTGTACAGCTGCTGACATTTTTGTTTTTCCCCAGACTCCCAGAGAGGCTAGAAGGCTTTATCTCAAAGAAGAGAGGGAGGACAGGAATCAAATTCTTCCTCAAAAGATGAATACATAAAAACATTCAACCTGTGATGTCTCTTGGTTCTGATCTCAATCTTAGCCTTTAAATCAGCACACCTCATTGTCACTGAGGAGAAGATATGGAATAGGCAGACAAATCACACAGGTGTGTGGGGGGAAGCAGCAAACCTAGCAAAGAACATTTCTAGATGAACTAACAACCTCTCATCAATAATAAACACCCAGATGCAGCCATATGGGTTATTCCTGTTACCAGTTCCTCTGTGTAGTGCTTTAGGTCAACAGAAAGTTATTTTTAAATACTTGTGCAGTGTTTCTCCTTTGGTGGTGTTTTACACACACTTTGCACTGATGCAGGATTAAACAAATCAGATAGGGAAAAGAATGGGAAAGTCACTGGTCTCTGGCCACAAAGAGGTCTGGTGGTTTTAAGTAACATTCTAATTTGAATTATATTAAAGTTAAGAGTGGGATTCTGAAAAGTTCATGATAAACAACTGTAACAGCTGTGATCATTTCATCTTAATGTCAGGGATATTTCATCCTAACAATTCAAATTTCTTTTTGCTTTAACACCTGTATGTTTCTTTGAGTCAAAGCATTGCTCTAAAACAGGCCTCTGACCCCTGGGGTGAGGCTCTGAAAGGTTACCTCAAGATCACAGCAGACAAGACTTACATGAGGCATTAAGTGTTGGAATGCATGAAAAAATCCATATCACAAATAATCAAATAAATACTCGTGGGCAAGTTTGTCACCCAATGTCAAAGTTGCCTGTTCTTCCCTCTTGTGCACCAAGTCACAGCTGTAACTGCAGCAAAGGTTTTATTGCCATGTTGACATTTCCTTTCCTTTACTTACCCGACAGAACAACTGGCTGCCTCAGAAAAATCCTGTTCAATAAAGATCCCTGGTCTTAGATTTTGCACTAAAACTCACAGAACGCCAGTAGGTCAAACACCACCAACAGTTTCATACAAACTACTGATTAAACATGAACCTCACCCAGCTATTACATCTGAAACCAGGTAATTTGTTTGTTTCCTCATTCTTCCACCAATCCTAAAGAGGAAGATGTGCTTAGGGCAAACGGTTTCAGGCACCAACGCCATCTCAAATGCTGGCAGCCCCCGTTAATCACTCTAAGTGCATCCCTGATTTGTTTACCAGTGAAACTGCCACTTGTCAAACAGCTCTCAGTGCTGTTGTTTACGCGCTGCAGATGTAAATCATGATGCGACCGTGGCAATGTGACAGCAGCAAAATGTCCGAGCTCCTTTGAGGAGACAACATGACAGGGAACAGAACAGACCTGCTCAGCTGATAATTCCTGACACCGAACACAGGTTGCTGATTTTAGCCATTATTTTTTCAGTTTTACATAAAATCTCTTCAGCGATTTACAAACATAACTGAAGAGGAGAACCCACTTCACTTCCCAGAGCTGCGGGTCACCCAACAAAAGCTGTCAAAGGAGAGCAAAAAAAGAGGGCCTTTGGAGATGACATGTTGTCGTGCCTGGTGATTTCATGAGTCCACCATGCCCCTTGGCAGGGAAAAGATGCATTGCTATTAAAATAAGGGGTAGACAAGAATACAAAGATATCTTTTATTTCTCTTCACCTAGTCCTCATTAAGGAAAAGTTAATTTCATTTGAAAGCAGGCATCCTGACTTGGATACTTTCTCAAACCTGCATGCCATCAACCCTTCAAAATTTTGCAAGAACAGAGACTCCTACCTGAACCAGGTCTACTGCAAACAGGAAAAAGAGAGAGATGCAGAAGACAACATAAAACTGGTACAATAATTTTCTCAGGGCTACACAATAAATTGAAAAAAACTAGCAATTAAGATTCATTTTCACTCTGCAAAATTACCTTCTGTTACCGCTTAAACAGCTTGTTAATGCTTATTTTGACAGCGGTTTGATCCCGAGCTATTGTTGCAAATCAGAAGATACGGTGATAGAAAGGCGCTTCTGAGGCGTGGGGGCACAGCTGGTTCTGAAACCCAGCTACACTCCAGTGACCCCTTTGGGTTCCAGCTTGGCCTTCACAGAAAATGTACAGCTGGGGAAAAGGAGGAGCGGGAGGTGATGACCTTTTAGTCCCCATTTTGAACCATATCTCATCTGCAGAGATCAAGGGAAGGATTTCTGGTATGTTATGTTTTCCAGCTGTATTTCAAAGCCTGTTGACTTTTTCTACTTTTTTAAGAGAATTTGCATGCATGCTAAATTCAGCATACAAACAAGAATGCTAGGAATAAGCCTAATGCCTTTTTCCCAACTGCCCGGGGTCCTCCATTATTAATTACAAGCTAGTCTAACTTCTAGTGGAAGGTGTCCCTGCCCATGGCAGAGGACTGGGAACTAAATGATTTTTAAGGCCTTTTCCAACTCAAACCATTCTCTGATTTTAATCCACCATTCCAACTTCAATTAAACAAAAAACAAAAAAGTGTGTGCTTTTAAAATAGCTTAAAATTTGCCACTCGTGTCCATCCAGAAACTTGACACCTACATATATATAGAAAACACAGCCATGAAACCACACTATGAGATAATTTTATTTCCTTCAGTCCTCTTAACATGAGGGCATCAGCAGAAGTAGGTTTAACACAGATGCTTAAACTGTACCTAAATTGGACAGTAGATTACAAAAATCTCCACCCCATCTTAAACTTGCCACTGCTGAGAGGGTCAGAAAAGATACAAAGGCTTGAGAAGTCACCTGAGGCACCAAAGCAAGTCTAAAGCAGTGTTAACTGGAGGTCTTTGTGAGCGTTGTCCTGGCCCCCTCGTGGCACTACCTACAGGCATCTTCTGAGAGTGCTCGGCCGGTTTGCGCAGGTGCCATCAGCGCGTGCACAGCGCGCAGACACGGGTCCCACACTCTGCTAGCCTCGGGAACATTTTGTGTTCGCAGCCTGTGCGAACATCCAGAGAACACAGACGGAGACTGGGCACGTTTGGTTCCGTGTTCTCTGCTGCTTAAGCCATCACCAACAAGCAGATCACTGACACAGTGTCAGAGATGCTGCTGCAAATGTTGCTGTCTGGAGAGCCAGATGTTCACCACCATCACTGCCTGTCCCAGACCAGTTAAGGGTCGAAAGTGAGGACTGCTTCTCCCAGCTTCTGGCACTGTTAAGATCACGAACTGAGTTGCTGGGATAAGCGTTTGAATGGGAAATACTACATTGTTTCACCAAGTCTCTCAGGGAAGAATGGTTGCCTGCAGAACGTTTCCTTCCACAAAAAGTATGAGTAGTGCAGCAGGGAGGAAAAACAAAGAACAGACGGCAACCTCTCACTCTCTAAACGGGGGCACTGTGTTGTCATTAATGACTAACACCAGAAAGTGTCTAGAAAAGCTGCAACAATAAGCATAAGGGAAACTGAAGCAATAACATCACACTTTCACAGTTATAAAATCTCTCTGACATGCTTGGCAAGGAAGTTTAGTGTGAAGGGACTAGTATATGCAGGATGTAGTAGCAGCAGAAAAAGAATGAAAAAAAGCCTCTGCATTTGTTAATTAATCACAAGCGTGTCCTTGGGTTCCCTTCAAACTTTTGACTGTGACCAAAAACACACAAAAAAAAAAAATCCAAGGAAGGAGAATGACACCAGGTTTTGAGAGCAAAACATCAACAAGGCACCATCAAATTTGACAAATCCTAAGCAATATACTGTGTATTGACCTACATGACTGGACGAAACTAGGGGCTGTCAAAGTCAGTAGAAGTCTAGTAGCATTTTGAGACAGGGACTTGTGGAGAAAACCTGAGCATCCTCCAAACGCTCTCCTTTATCCATGAGTGTCTTCCAGTAGTTAGGTTGTTGTAACTGGGACCATAGATTAAAAAATGGAAGAAACTTTCATTTGAGGAAGCTGGAAGTCTTAACTAAAAGTCTGGAATCTCAAATGCAACACTTTTTTGCTTAAAACTCATAACAAGTTTGGTACCTATGGATAAAACCTGAGTTTTTCCATGAGCATCATGCTACTTTAGTATGGTGTAGCAATGATTTTCAGCTTTGGAACTCTGATTCTCCACCTAAAAGAAAGCCATTCTCCACCTAAAACCATCTTTCGTAACAACTGTTCTTAAGGCCCCTGAAGGATCCCTTGTTTGCAGCTGGAAAAATTTCCATGAAGAAAATAGATATTTTGGGTAACTGCACTGAAAGAAATGCCAGAGCAGAAACTCACTGGACATCAGTAGGGTGCATCAGGCAGGGCAACATCTTATTTCCGTTTGCTTTGGTCCTCACACAAGCAATTTGGGCAAAATTATCAAGAAATCAAGTGGTTTTTTTCCCCATTTATTTTTTGTTACTTTTCTGTACTGCAGTTCGTTTAGAAAAACATTTTGAAAGGTATGCCCTAAAATTTCTCAGAGCTATCAGGGAGTAATTTCCTCAGCCTAATCTCCTCCACAAGATTGTAAAAACTGTAGGATAAAAGGGGAACTGTGGCGATTTACCTACTAATTAGTTGCTCTTATTAAGAAGAGCGAGATAATTGATTTTAGGATGCACTACCCCTTATTAAGACCTAATTTAACTGTATATCAAAGACTAATTAAATGGCATTACTCCATCTCACTGATGAGTTTTGATGCTTGGTGAATAGATTTGGGTGAAAAATGAACACTCAGTAATAGATTTCTAATTCACACAGATAACTATGAACTAAGAAGCTGAGCAAAGGGAATTTTGGATTATCTAAAACTAACACATTTTTTGGTATTCCTTTACACTGATAGTCTGAAGTGAAAAAAATAAAACATTTAAACACCTGCTGAGAACTACAGGGAAAGGAAAAGACAATGAAAAGCCTCTTTGTGTACAGTGTTTATTTAAACATTTAGGTAATTTTCTTACAGTGAGGAATTAAATTTGTGAAAAAGCTACGTGCTTTCATGTGTATTTATCTGTATGTGTATGTTTATTCTGCAGAGCCGTGTAGCTACATAAAGGGATGACAAATAATAAGTACTATTTATTTGTGCCATTTTTCAAAAGCATTTAAAGAAAACAGACTTAAGAATTATTTGAATTTCTGATTATTCCAACACCTTGCAGCATTCCAAGTTTATTTAGTGCTGAAAAGGAATGAACAGACAGAATTACGTGCCTCCAATTCTTCGAAATAGTCTGCAAGTTAAAATAAATACGAAATAAGAAAAGATTAAGTTGCTTTTGTGCAAAGGAATAGCAGGGACTGAGTTTACTAATAAATTCTTAGGGTTTTGATCCTTCAATATTCATTTAAATGAAATCATCTGTCCTAAAATAATTCCTTTAGCAATCCAGCATCTGGTTTAATAAAAAACAACTTACAGTAAATTTGAGTTTGTAAAGGAAATAAATGCAAAACTTTAATCCCATCAATCTACCCTCTAAATAAAATGTTTTGTCCTCTGGAGAGAATTGCTCTGACAATACAAACTCATCGTTCTATTTAATCTGTTAGGTCACGGCCCCAGAGATTATGATGAGCTGTCTCTCAAAGCCATGCTGTGCTGCAATACAACATCTCTGGGATAAATCACAGGATCCTCACCCAAAAACTCAATGACTTCACTACGGCTCTGGGGTGTATTTCCTTGTTTCTATTGGTTTCTCTCACTGGCAAGAACATAATTGCATATGGGACCATCAGTCATGTGTCACTTTTCCATTCATTTTTGGCCAAGGTGTAGCTATACAGAAGCAACAATCTATAGCTTTTAGACATTTAAAGAAACTGTACTGACTGAAGGTTATTAATTTGAAACTAAAATTTGAAGGTATAAAGATATGCTGTATTAGCTGAAGGATATTTACATATTAATTATTCTTCTACTAATTCAAATAGAAATAGTAGTACTGTAAGGGAAAACAAATATTTATTTCAGCATTTGCAAAAATCGTATTTATAAATAGATATGTGAGCAAACTATTTATGTAAACATTCCCTAAAGAACCCTGGGTGTGACCAGCCTTGCAGCCAAACTATGCATAGAAAATTTTTGAGCAAATAATTACAACAGAGTTTACTCCTCAGTTTGTAGGAAGTGAAGAGGATTTTATATATTAAGACATTTATAGCCAAGTACGTAAATGCTGCTAGAGAAAACTTTCAGCTTTCTAAAAAAGAATTAAAATGCAAATAACCTTAAATATTACATTAAGAATATAATGTTTTTCCTTCTTATTTAACACATGTCCTTTCTAAGCATGTGAAAGTTGTGGCTAGATTTAGAAACACACATCCCCTGCCCTTCTCTACATCTGCACCTTCATGAATGCAGATGCACACTGGATGCAAAAATACTCACAGTGAAGTTGCTGTGCAATTAACCATCATTTTATTCATGATTTTGCCCAGCACTCAGCCTCACTACCATCGATATTTGCTACATCAGCAGGTGGGTGCTGTTCAGTAACTTGGGGTCTAAATGCAGCTGTGCAGCTACTGATCCAACATAACAGGCAAAGCAATGTTGCTCTAAGACCTTTTCCCAAAAATCTACCCAGAACTTAAAATAGGAATGTAAAATAGCCCACAAGCCTCTGGTACTTTTACACAACTCTCTCTCTTTATTTCCTTTATTTGCATTTTGCTCTTTCAAGATTTCTCCTGGCACTTTCTGATTAACACCTTGAGAGATGACAGTACCATCATAGTACTTTCATATTCTACTTCAGGTCTCTTCTCTTTATACTTAAAACAGAGACTAATATTAAGTGAATGCAACCTTTGATCATAAAGTTCCCATTCTACTGACATGAAAAAGATACCTCACTATTGCATAAGAAAACTACAGGAAGAAAAATGAACAGTTTGGAGACTCCACTTTAATGTGAGAACATTGTCCCTTGATGCAGTACTTGCTGTGATGATCATTGCAGGCTTTAGTACAGGAGTCACAGAGGTTCTATTCCTAAACAACTTTTTTTTAAAGATGTCCATTGGCTTAATAGCAAAAAATAATATCAGTGCTCAATATTCTGCTACAAGGACAGCCCCCTTTCTGTTTTGCTAAAGACATTGGCACAAGGATGTATTTGGCATTAACATACAGGATGTAATACTGGCGAGAAGAACAAGAATTTCAATTAATTTCCCTGCACTGATGAAAAGATTAAAATAGGGGAAGTTAAAATATCAACTTGGATTTTTTGTTGTTTTCTCAGTAAGCAAGAGGAACATAGGAACACCAAGCAGCTAAATAAAAAAACTCAAAATGATTACTCCCGTACCCTCCCCAATTAACATTTACAAAAAGGAAAATCTGACAGTATTCAATATCCAAATCTTAGCAATTATTAAAAAGCACAACTCAAGTAATATATTACTAAAGAAAGAATCAATGACGGAACATGCTAAATGGCCAGACAAATTCTATATAAGTAATGTAGAATGCCAGCAACAATGTATGGTAATAAGTAAGCTATAATTAGTAACACAAGCCTTAAAATATCTCCACCCTCCCAAGTCTGCTGTATCCTGGATATGATAAAATCTTTTTTTTTTCCCCCAGTGTAACTAAAATGGTAATTGAAAGCTGATTCAGGATCAAAGAACCTCAAGTTTATAAATAGTTGTAGCTGGCTGTGAAGTATTCTTGTCAAAATTTCTTGAAAGTGGAAGCCCTGCTACAATGGTAGTACACTTGCAGGAGCTAAACTGAAATAAGATATTTTCTGAAAGCCTTATAGACAGGAAAAAAAGCTCTGAGGAGGAAAAAACCCCACAAATGATTTATCATAGAATCTACACCACTAAGCACTGTTAGATGAAGACCATTACAAAACAGTCTATTTGATGTCTCTGAAAATAACAAAAACAAAAAAACCAAACCCCACCACAGAATGAAAAAACAGCCCCAACACCACTAGTGAGTAAATATCGATTACCACTGGGAAGCCTGAATTACTTGAGTAATTCTTTATTCTTTCCATCCAGTGTTTTCACAGGACACCAGCAATTACAGGAGCTTTGGTTTTTATTCATGATTGGCAAAATCCTAGTTCATAATCCCTCTAGGTACCAACTTCAATATTTGCATTTGTATTTAAATTATTTTCTGCTATTTCACCATAGTTTCTGAAACAATATACTTTAAGTTTCTAAAGCAGTTCCACAAATATGCGCTTTTGGAAGTGTTCTTTTTCGCATTATAGGAGGCAGCAAAGCAAGACAGAAGCAGTGGAAACTTCTAGAGACAAAAGAAACTGGCACCCAATTTCCCTTTGTCAATTGACCTCCCAGGTTGGTGGTGGACCTAAACAAGCTAAATAACTCTGGGATTGAAACTAAAGCATCAGTTCCAAACTGAACTGATCACATTTAGCAATACCCAAGATGCAGAGAAAGAATTCCCAAGCAGAAGAAAGGTATAAAGTAACAATTTTGCATAAACCATGAGCTCTCCTATTAACTGAATCTCAACAAAAAACCCACAGAGAATGTGGCTTTGAATTGAGGAAATTTATGTTACATTTTCATTAAGTGTAATTACCATCTCATGAGAAACTGGATTAATACACCCCATTGATACACAGTGTGTAAAAATATCCCCTGTGAATTGCTATTGTATATTCTAATCCAGTTGTTTGGGGCACATCTGGATTGCATTCACTCCCTTTTAATACGTTTATTATTAAAATAACCACTAATTTATTTTGGAACTCTTTATTCCAAGATTTTGTCCTCTTGAGCAATCTGACCGATTCATTTAGGGATCTGTAGGAATAAATATAATTAACAGAATTGAAGGGATGATCTATGATACAAACATCAATTTCCCAAGTTGTTTTTCTCCCCTTCTTATCAGTGCTGAATAATTACCACACGCACAAAACCTGAGTTCATAGCTGAAAAGTGCACTTGAATATTTGAGACCTTCTTAGAGACTGATGACCTTCCAGGTAGGAAAGTGAGAGATCAGATCCAACAACTTGCTTACAGGCTGTGGTGCACCAGCATTACAAATTCCAGAGCCTTTGGGACCAGAGGCTGGCAGTCACCGGGGTAAGGCAACAGGGCAACACGCAACGACCAAATGAAACATGCCAGGTGAGAGGGTTACCAATTTCCATCGTCAATTTGTGTAACTCTCATGTTTCTCTAGGTTTCTGACGGTATCTTCCCCATGACAAGTAGGTTAATTTTCTCTACTTTGACTACTACTTTCCCAGAATAATCAGTCTAAATTTTTCTAACACAGCCCTTCGCCTGGCTGTGCCACGTATGTGCTGCAGATTTTTCATCTGGCAGTTCTGTGTAACCTGCATGTACGAGCAACCCTGTGATCATCTGTAACTATCCAAACAGTGAAATCATGGAAGTAGCATCCTTGAGTGTTGCATTGTTGACTCTCAAAATTTGGAGATAGGTCTTTCAGGATGCCTCTGACTTGCAAGTGGGAAGGGAAGCTGTAGACAGACACAACCCCTCATGTCACCAGTTTATATGTGCCATAATCTACTGCCGACAAGATCTTTCTGCTGTGAAAAAGAACCATGTTGTAAAACAGGCCTCTAAACACCTAGAGAAATAATTAAAAAGTGCTAGGGTAGCCACAAACACCTAGAGAAATAATTAAAAAGTGCTAGGGTAGCCACAGGAGGAGAGGAAGCCCTCCTCAGTCATTCCTTACAACAGCAGACTACAAACCAATGAGACAGGGTGAGCAACTGATCCTCTTGCTGCACCCAAACCTAAGCAAGGCAGTAACAGCAATCAGTGCAAACACTTGAAAAGACTCCTGATTACATTCTAGGTCTTGAATTTTCACCAGGGAGCCAAAGCACTGAGAATAACATATATATTTTTATTTTCCCAAATAGTAGGACTTCCTTATTAAAGAAGACCAAGAAGAGGGAAGCAGACTGCTGCAAGTGTCAGTAGGAATCTCAAAAGCTCACGACTGCAGCCTGTAATACAACGGATATTGTTCATTCTGCAGAGCACAAAAGTATCACCACAGCTCAGGAAGCAGATCAATAGATTATAGGGAACCTTACAGTCATCACAACATCCTCTCTTCTCAAAAGAGAACCTCACTCAGTGATATAGGCATATATATATGGTTTGTTTTCACTGTAGTAGTGAAAGCTGCAGGTGCATCTGTAAAAGTATGTATACATACACATATATTTTTATATGTGCATACAGAAGTCGGTATTCATATGCATTCACAAGTATGTTCACAGACACAATCTTAAAGACTTGAACATATAGACCTTCCACTAAAGAACCCAAAAGGAAGCATTACACTGGAAATCCTTTTGAAATCCACACATGAGTTTATACAAAAACCACAGTGGAACTAGATTGAGACCTATTTCAGAAATAAAGTGCACAAGTTCATGACAATGAACACCAGATGTATTTTTAAGAGAGAAATAGACTAAATACTTGGCAAATGTGGCAAAAAATTAAGAGCAGTTAGAGGCAATGATCAAATTGACTTCTCAGAGAGAGCAGAGAGAAAAATTCAAGCAGGATATAGAGACAGGGTGACTGCAAAAGAGGAAAAGATAGCAGAGAGATACGAAACTGCAAAATTTGCCCAACAGCACAGAAAGTGAAAGCATGATTAAAAAAATTAACCCAAAATAATCAGAACAAGGACAATTATGGATATTTAAGCAGCAAGATTGTTGGTGGTGCTGAGAGGAGTAACTCAGACTATAGAATTCACAAGCTCTTCAGATGAGCAAGAAACATTTTTCAAAAATTTAGTTTACAATATGCCTGCTGTCATTCACAACCATTACCTTGAGGAGATTTTCAGCAGGGGATAAACTCTGAAAACACTTCACAGAGAGGTGTTTGGATTTCTGCGTTGAGTCTGAAAAACAGAAAATCACTGGTTAAAGCCATCAGCTTATGACACAGAGGTAGTACTGGCAAAAGTGACAGAAAATATCCATATAAGAAATCTGCCCACTGAACAGAGAATGTGTCAAGGAGAGAGGTGGATTAGTGGCTTTATCTCAGAAGTGACAGATTTCTGCATTTCAGAAGTGCCGTGCTGGAGTGGGTGATGGAAGGACTTACATGATCAAGGAGAACCTGTGGTTCACCAATAGCCGAGGGTTTTGATTTGATCTAAACTCTTTTGTAAAACCCCAAGATTAACCCCACACAGCCACTTTTCCCCTTTGAATTTCAGGGGGATTGAACAACACTGGAAATACATCCCACTAATATAACCTGAGGATAGGTTAGGAAAAAGTCTGGTTTTAACCTTCCTTCTACACCTCCCCACCCAGCCAAGGAATAAAAAGCAATTTCGGGTGGCAATAAACTTTGTTGTCTATGCAGCTAGAAGGCAGCATATTCTTTTAATTTATCACTTAAAGACAGATCATCAGGAAGTCATTACATTGCAAAGATTGGATCTCTGCACCGTTGCGGTGTAATTGAGCACTGCCGTACACAAATATTGTAGATAATAAAACATAAAAAGGTCTGCAGTATTGGACTTGTCCTTTTCCTACACTATGGTGTTAGGTTTAATTCAGCCAGCAAAAATAAAGAAAGGAAAGTTTTCTAAAACTTATACAGAATTTGGTGGACTGGAGCCTATTTTCTTGACTATTGTTAACTGTTTAAAAATTAGATAACCTAGCTATGATTCTGGCTATTTTGTGGCTACGATCTGAACCCCACCTCTGTCTGACAGAGGGCTGCAAACAGGACAGGGGACTACTAGCAGCACATAAAGAAGCAGCAGGGAAGGAGGAAAAGCAGGCAGCCTATTTTAATGGACATGTCTCAATTCACAGGTCAGTAGTGCCTACGCTGCTTTTAAGCCAGTACCAATGCCCTGATGATATTTTTAAGCTGCTTCTTGCGACATCAGGATCACCATGGATGACAGACTTGCTGCAGGCTAAATTCAAGGAATATGCAGAGATCCTGTAACGGTTACAGATACTTCAATATATCATGTCTGTTTTGGCAGGGGATAATATTAGTGCTGTTGAGATAAGGGTACAGTAGTGCTGTTTGAAAATATCTGTATCCTGCCTGCTGGGCTGTGATAAACAGTCGTGTGTTTCAGGCATTGGGTGGAAGCAGTGACAGTCCCTGTGCAGGCACTCGAGAGCAGCTCGGAGACACAAATAACTCCGTGGTGTGCTGGGAGTAGGAGCCATTCTGCATAAGTGAACTTGTATTGCTTAACTTCTATCTCACTTCAGCATCTTATAAGCTCAACTCAACTGTTACAGGGTTCAGGTTCTGATAGAAAATATGATAAAGACTTGAAGAGAAGGGGCAGAGAGCAAAACTTCAACGCAGAAGAACGGAGCCAAGTGAAGACCACACAGCTACATTTACTCTGTGACAGAAGAGGGCCAGACAGAATTGCTCCATAAATTTTCATTCTACCTACAGCCACCTAAAAAAATTGCTACCTACAACCTACCTAAAAAAATTGCTCCACATTTTCATTCTACCTACAGCCACAAAGTGACACACCACCACTTTGAAGCGTGTTGGTTTCTAACACATAGCAAAGAATTCTCATCACCCACAAAAGGCACTTTTGTTTCAGTGACTTTTTGAAGAAAGGAGAACACTCAACAATTGCTTAAGATTGAAAAAAAGAGCTAAGAAAAAATATCTGCATTCAGAATAGCTTTGTTATGCACACAACAAAACAGCTTTACAAAACCTCACTCATCTCTTTTTTCTTTTTTTCCTTCTCCTTATTACATTTGTTCACCCTTGTGATTGTGATTAAATACTACCTCCTTATTACATTTGTTCACCCTTGTGATTGTGATTAAATACTACCTCCTTATTACATTTGTTCACCCTTGTCCTTGTGATTAAATACTACCTCCAAACTTTCCAAGCATTCTTCTCTGCCTTTTCAAAGGACACCTGCTTATCCATAAGTGGCTTTGCCAATCTGAGTGCATGGGCCAAAATGCACATGCACGGGTCAGATCATATCAGAGCTCTGAGCCATTAAGATTTGTTTCAGATATAGAAGAAAAAACTGTGAAATTTCCAAAATTAATTAAAGTTCTGGAAATCTTACTCCCCAGTAATTTGAGGGTAAAGAGTTTCAGCTCTGGCAACTTTAGAATTATTTTTAAAGAAAGTTAAGTTATAAGAGGTTCTCATAAATTTGTAGTCATGGAGAGTTGCTCCTGTGATTTCGGTTCAGCAGAACTGCTTAAGAGTTATTGGAAGAAGATAGAAAGAACATTTCCTTCACAATACTCTCTCTACAAACAACAGAAGTAACTACCTGAAAGCAATTTCCTCTCCTACACTATGTCTTAATATTAACATAATCATAAACACTTAAGACAGCATTCCTTTCACATCTCCATTATTAATTTCTTAAAGCTGAGTTATGAACAACATAAAACATTAATGCATCATGCCCTAATAATTGTTGTCTCATCAGAACATTTGCCCCATATGGCTTGTTAGATGGTTTGTGTTCATAAGGAAGATAAGTTTCCATTTACCAGAAGATATTAAAAAAACCCCAGCATCCAAAACAAAAAACACGCCCTGTCAATATTACTTCCATCAACAGCATTTTCATAAATTAATAAAAAATTAATGAAGCAGACAAAATGTAGTAATCTGGTTAAATATTAATTTAAGAGCACGTCTGCTGAACTTTGAGCAGTATTTACTGACAGCACCTGAGCCCCCACCCCGGCCTGCTCAGAGCAGCTCCCCGTGCTCCCACAGGAGCAGAGCGATGCCCCTCGTCCTGCTGAGGACCAGCTACAGCCCCAGCAGTGGGCGGCCAGAGAGGGCTGAAGGCATGGCACCAACGATTCCAATCTGCTCACCAACCCCTGCCCTCGCCCTACACCTAGGTAGCTGTTCTGGAAAACGTCCTTCAAATGGCAAGTGCTGCCACAGACAAAGAAATGCAGCCAAGTGCTCATCAGCCTCTGAGATGGTTAAAAACCACACCCGAAACTTCTATCTGTCCTCTGGACTTTCAAAACTTACTCCTTCTAGAGTATAGATTATTTCCTTACAGTAACAGAGCAAATTTGCAAGTTTTTAAGTTCAATTGTATGATACTAAGTAGTTTGATAAATAAGGCACTAAATGCAGACTAGAGCAATGAGGTTTGTTTTCCAATTCCTGCTTCCTGCCTAAACACCACAATTGCTTACTCTTTAATTTTGAAGTTTACAGTCAGCAGACAATGATCCTACAGGAGAGATTTATCTTTCAACAAACTTGGATCAGCCAGAAAATATTGCAGAAGAGGGATTTAAAAAGATAATAGTCTGTCTGACTAGAAATAAATTTCCCATCAAAGCCATTCCTAACAGGGTTTCATTAACAGAAACTGCATAACCAATACCTATGGGTACATTTCTCAAGAGAGGAATGGTGGGGCAGTTTGGCCAGAGAACCAGAGAACCTGGGCGTACAGGTCTGTGCATTCGAATTCCATCTCTGCCACCAACTGTCTTGGTGCTCAGGAGCTACTCACAAAGTGTTTGCTTCAATTCCTCCAACTGTATAATGGCAATGATATCTAATTCAGAGGGATGCTGTGAGGATTAATTAGTTAATGTTGGTAAGTGCTTTGAAGATGAAAAGAGCTACAGAAGAGATAATCAGTTTTACAGTCTCTAAAAGCTTTTACCATGTCTGCAGAATTATTTTGGAGTACCACAGGAATATCATCGGAGAGAATCTATCATTTATCACGTACATCCAGGAAAGGGGAGGGGGTGAGGGCTGGAGGGTTGGAAGGAGCAGGTATGAAAATATTTCAGTGTTAAATCATGCATCCTGTTCTGAAATCTGCAGACAAACAGCACAAAGCTCAGACTTCCTTTGTACAATCTACCTGTACATTGCTACCATTTTCTTAAGAAAACAAACACCAAATGGCTTTGTTGACTTAACTCTTCCCTTCTTCCTAATTTGAAATTCAGAAACTACAGTGACTTTTAGGGTTTGTTTCTGTGTGTTTGAATACTCTGTTTTTTTCTCAGTAAATATATTATAAAGGACTGCAAGATAGCATCCCATTCTCTGAAGACATTTCTTTGAGGTAAGCTATATATATTTAGCTTTGGAATGTTTACTTTTGGTTGCCTGGAAAGTCTTCAATATCTATAGCTCAGCTACATTTCCTGCCTTAAATGGTTTTCATTCCCAACAATCAAAATAGAAGTTTGTAATGAAATAGTCAGAGCTCTCAAACTTTGCTAAGTCAGACAGGACACAGAAGCATACGTGGTTGAAAATTTCAGAATTTTAAAGAAAAAGTCCGTATTAACTCTACATTACTCAGATACTTTCATATCCCACATAAGAATAGCCATGCCTTCTCTTTGACTTTTAAGTAGAGCATTTTTCATGGATGGTTTGAAGCACATTAAAAGAATGACAGCCACTGATGTGACTGCTTCACAGCTCACGTGTCTTCCTAGACAAACTGCTTCCAAGTATAATTATTATGTACAGCATTTTGATAAAAATGTATCCTTGAATACACATTTTTCAAATGACCATCAGAAAAAAAGAAAAAGAATTTGATTTGATCTGACAGATGCTCTCTACGTAGAGCACAACCAGACGAGTACAGATAAGTGATGAGTTAGTGTGCAAAGGTGGCAAGGTGCACGACTGTTTCCTACAAGGTAAATGCAGTGCTGACTGGTACTGGCTGCAGATAAAATTTCTGCAATAATCAAATACAAAACTTCAATAAGCCATACTCTCCTCTTTAGAAACCAGTGTCCAGTGGCTGTCCTGCTGATTCTCAGTAGTTATGGTACTGCTATCACATGATGAGACAATCCACATTCAACATGGTTATGCAATGAAATATATTTTGCTGCTGATTATAATCATTATATTTTGCTCACAGCCCTTCCCCTACCTTATGCCAAATGTCAACATTGACAAGGCTGAAGAAAAAAAGTAAATATTTCAGTTCACTCTTCCTTCCTAAGTCCTCTGAGGTTCACAAGGCAGTAATGATTATTTATAGCCCCTCTCTGCTCCCAAAGATGCCACCCTCTACTCTTCCACCACACTTAACTCTGCAAAGCTACATTTCTGTTTTCTGAAAGGAGGTAGAATGTCTTGACTTAGATACATTCTTTTATAAGGGAAAAGATTCTGGATAACTGGACAATCCTTTGCTATTGCAATTACCCCCATTCTTACAGTCTTTGCCAACTGCCATCACTCTGCCTTGTAATAAATCAGCTCTGCTGACCCCATGGAACTTTTCAAAGGCAAATCTCAATCCCTGGTAAACTGGACAGATCCACTTTGATCATGGCCAGATGGTACCATCCAGGTTTTTTTATTCACATTTTCCTTCAGGTTAAATAGTTCTTTTCCCTTTCCCAGTATTTATTCTTAATGCATTTATAACAAGTAGTTATAAATTCAGATCCTTTCTCCTGCGGGCCCAATGATTAAAGGCCTTTTAGACTCATTTGCATGACAGGTTACCCATTATCCTAATTGTCATTGTACAGCATCTGACCCATCCTTTTCCCACCCCCATTTATTTAACATGAAAGAGCAGATTTTAAACACTCCTCCAGCGCAAGGTCATTTTAACACTTCCCCGTGTAAAGCAAATCCTCTGCCAGCTGCACGTCCTGGGCAGGTTGCTGTGGTGGGGAGCAGCCCCCCAGACCAGCCCCTGTGCCCCCAGCCCCAAGTCTGAAGCCCCAGGCTTCAAACTCACAGTGCAGCCTCATGATCCTCAAGTACATACCCCAGAGTTCACATTACTGGACTGAAATTCATGTTTGTTGCTGCTGCCCTCATCCAGCCATTCCTGCACCCCAGAATGACAACAGCAGCGATTGTCCCCATGCTGGTGTGTTCCCTCCAGTGAACACAGGAGGAGGGGCTGTGGGTGCCCCAGAGACTGCCCCACATCCCAGAGGGGCCTGGGAGAGGACACATGCCGGGTTTCTTTTAAAAAACAACCAAACTCATACATACCATGTGCATCAAGACTCGGGGACACCCCCAGTGTTTTTTTCTTTTCACAAGAATAAATTCCTCAAAACCTTCTCATTATTCCATGTGCTGCACTGCCTCCTGTGCCTCCTGCTTACCCACACGCTATGTCCAATGAGTATCCAAAACCTGCCTCTGAAGGGCCAGGACTTGGTGGACCAACCAAACACTAATCAGTAAGTTCATGTTGCTACAGAGTAACCAATACTAGAAAAGGAAAAAACAAAAAAAAGCCAAACATGAAAAATTAAACAACTGCTAATCACTGGGAAAACTGCTGCAGGCCAATACCAAACCTTCAAGAAACTCTGCTGTGAGTTCACAGGGCTCCTGCTCGTGCCTGAATTTTCCATGGAGTTAATGAACCTGACAGGAAACAATCTTGATACAATTCGAGATGCACACCTCGCCAACACAGCTCTATCAGTCATTATGCCACATACCCCAGCAATATTCCTGAGTCCTCCACACAGACACAACCCTAAGTTACATATTTAATTCAACACATCCGAACGCAGAGAGTCAACAAAAGGGCAACTATCCTCTTAAAAGAACCATCATCTCTGATCTCTCACTGCTGAAAATCAAGGAGCAACACCCTTTTGTTCTGAGGAATTAACAACAGGTCATCTTTCCCTTTACAGATGTTTCCATTCTGTTCTGTCTGCACTAATATGCTTCTTGTGCAATCAAACTTCAAAAATGAAAAGTTTATCCTAGGTTGCCTACCTGATTCACATCCTCAGAGCACATACTAATCTATTACAGGTTCAGAAAAACTCTTCTGGTTTTGTGTTCATTCTGGTCTTGATGAACTGTTTGCATGCCATCTTCACTTAGCCTTTCTAGGGCCCAATGAAATGTCACACAACTAAGAAGGATAATAAGACCATGCTGGTCTATCTGGGATTTTCATACTGAATTATTGGGGAAGAGAGACTGTTATGGGTATTTCTGCTGCCACCTTTCCTCTTTCTTTCTATTTTATGTTCCACTTTAGCTCCAAAACTGGACATTTTGTAAAGCAACTCATATCATATTGCTGGAGTTTAGAACAGAAAGATTTAATTTAGCCAGATTTGCCTCTTTAAGAGATAACCAGCAATACCTGTGCATGAGGCTACGTGGCTAAATATGGGGAGGAGAGAAAGCAACGGAGAGAGAATAGTACACTTCATACAGCTTTTGAAGAGAGACAGAATGCATTTTTGATTGATTTCCTATTCTCCTCATCTGTCTAATACACAAAATTTTCAGAATTGTATTTATAGTCTTTCTTGCTCTAAGAATGCTCTAAGTGTTTACAAGTGATGAACTAAGAAACAAGTGAATTAGCTTTCTCTCTTCTTAATTTCACATTATTTAGTTTTTCAAAATACCTTTTAAACTACACATATTTCTTTCTTCTTTACTGAATTCTGGACAGTAAGAGAAAGCGTGCCTGTGTGAGTGTGACATACAGATATCACTTCTGAGTAAGCAGCTCAAGCGCTGCTAAAATGAACACAGCAGCTACATGAAAGTCTAGAGAAGGACAAAAATCAACAACAAAACCCCACATAACCAGGGCAAACGCTCAGATAGTTGATTGTACTGAAGTGCAGAGTGCAGGGGTTAGGAACCGTGAACTAGTCTGCCTGCATTGTAACTAAGAATTGCCACTGCAACAGTGCAGACACACACTATAATTACCTCAGTTTGGCATAATAACAATTAGTGCAGAAAACCCACAAAAAATAAATTAGAAGAAAATAAAAAGAAAAGAGACACTTTAGTTAATTAATTTTGTTTGTTCTATGTATAAATACTACCTTACCTGATCAAAACTCAGAAATATCCTCCATGTCGCTTCGGATCTACTAGGGAAATAACAACGCTCACAGCAGCGATTCATTAGCTGCAGCCAGCCCAGCTGTAGCTAATTTAAAGAATCACAAGCACAGCAGTACAAAATCAAGTGAACTTGGGCAGCTGAAAGTACTTTAACTGTGCAAGAGCTCAGGTACCCCTCAGTTTCACCTGCCTTGTGTGCTCCAACTGTGAGGTAGTAGGTAGAAGGACTGTTATAATGTAGCCCCAAGAAGTTTAATTAGAAACCCCATGTATTTCCAGGAATTACTTATTTCATTTCAAAATAGATGTTATTTTATACCTAATATAAAATCACTTTAGTCCCTTTCAAGTCACTCTGTTTCTTATGCAGGAGAAAATACTACAAGTGTTCTGATCTCCTGAATCACAACCTACTAAGCCACAAGGTTTGTTTTCAAACCTTAAATAGTTTTCTTTCGGTAATTCAATTCTCGTATTTGGTAAAACATGTTAGCAGCCCCTAGAAATGGAATATGGAGAGTAAGTGGGTAAACATTACAGGAACACAGCTGAGTCTAAAGCTGAATTAACTTTGCACACTCTAACAGGGCTGTATAACAGGAAGGCAGTTTAGCTACACCAAGTTAAGCTGAGCTGGACTGTCATCTCTTATTGGCAGGCTGCTAACTTGAGGAAGTTATTGCCAACATCCACAGACTCTCTGCTTGAGCAGATTCTTCTGCCTCACTCTCCTCTTACAGGCTCTCATAGCACCATGGACACAGTCCCTAAGCTCTTCCCTCCCTGAACATACTCCTCCTCACGTCACAGCTCCTCTCGTGGTATAAAGATGCAATACTGCAAGAATTATGTTTTAATATTGTAAAGCATGCAATATGTAAACATCACCTACTGAAATGCAAGCTGTGGTGACTCTTGGGGTGGCAATATAAACCTCCAGCAGATATTTCAGAAGTAGACCTGCTGGTTTGCAGAAATGACCTCCTGCTCAGGTCAGCCTGGTTGGTCACGCCTGGGACTGAAATCACAGCAGGTGAGGGGGGTGTGCAGCCTCCCTCTGCCACCTGCTCTGCCACAGAGGCACACCGTGTGTCCCAACACAGCCATGACTGGATCATCATCAACCTCTCCATTACACAAAAGGGATTTAGTTCTGAGGGAAAGAAAGGGTCATTCCCAAAATGCTGCCCTATGAAGAGGGGTTGTTTCTCTCAAATATTTCAATCACTAGAGCATTTTCAAGAATTAAGTAGCCCTTGAGATCCTACTCCCAGACATGACCGGCCTAATAAGAACAATAATGGTAAAATTATTATACTGAAAAGACAGTTCTGCTGCAGCCAAGTTGGAGAATTATACATGGCTATTGCATCTTCACATTAGGCTGAAAATCAGAAAGCATGCGAATTCAGGAGCTGATCTTAAGGATGGATTGCTCAGAATGGGGTCAAAGTGCATCTCTCATTGAGGAGCTGGGCCTGGGCTGCCAGTCTTTAGCCAATTAACAAAGTTCAAAATGAGCTCAACTTCACACAAGTATTCTTTTTATCTATTACATCACATGATGATATTCCTAGTGGTACAGAAGCCCCAGATTGTGTTCAAAAATCAGAGGCTGCTTTATATTGAGTCTTTGCATCAGGGCAACTTTTCACAAATGACTTTGGCACAATCGATCATATCTAAAGCTCAGCTGCAGTGCTTCAGAAAGCTGCCCACCATGGGCTGTTGGCTGAGGAGGCTGAAGAACCTCCCCAAGAAGCCTTTGACTTCAGCATAATAAATGTGTGCTATCCCAATGAGGTGGTAGAGGTTTATTTGATTTCAAATGCTGTGTTGGTTGCTTAGTACTAATACCACAGACTGGAAATGAAAAACATCTAGCACTACTGCCACTAAATAATTTATGCAGACCTTAATGTTGTCTATACAACATTACTCAAATAGATTTGTTGCAGTGCCAGCAAGTATTGAAATATTCCCAATAGGAACTGATCATATCAATCTGACCTTGCTCTTTGTAACAAGTCAATGTAAAGAGAGGAAGGAGAACAACCTAAAGTGTTTAGCACCTTCAGCATCTGTTTGAAAACAAAAAGACCAGCATTTTCCTAGAAAACTCATTCCCTGTTTATCTTAATGAAGGCAAAACAAGCAACAGAGTAACTGTTGAATGGAATTACAATAAAATATAAATTTTTTTTAGACAAAAGGGCACAAAATCAGTTTTCATTTGGCTCAGTGACTATCCTGTGTTTGAAAAGAATGTTACATATTCATTTCATTTATCATTTAAAGTCAGATAATCAGGAAGTCATTATATGGCCTACACTGGGCAGCTATTCGATTAGAGCATAATTGAACACTGTAAGGCAGCCAAAGCTGACAGGTTGGGAATGAATAATATCCTTCCCATGGTATTTTGAAGCAGGGGATAACTGTAGGAAAATCATTGTCAATCAAACCTGACAACCAAGTGAGAAAGGCTGGAATCTCTGCTACTTTGAAAACAGAAATCCAGCTTTATTTCTTAAGCTCTTGAGGCATGTTATGCTTTGTGCATTTATCAAATTATAAGGCATTGTTTTAAAAGATCATAACTGAAACCAGAAAACTTTATTTGGCCCTCTTGTCTTCATCATTTATCTGTGGAGAAACAGTGATCAAATATGAAAATGAGAGGAAAGGTTGGACTCACTTGCCCAATGTTTTAAACCTGGCTTTGAAATCTGCTGATTGCTGAGAACAACTATTAACAATGAACAGACACACTCACACAAGCCCCACATGGCTTGCAAAAACATTGCCCTTCCAGTTGTTGAGTATTTAAATTACTGTTTAATACTGTGAGAGGTTTGAGATTAAAAAGTTATTTTGACTAAGAGACTTGAAACTCTATTTCCACTTAGTAGCAAAGCAAGTTTTCTAATGAAAAGCCTGTTTGTTTCCCAGCATTATCAGGATGTATTTTAGTAGAAACTTCCAACTCCTTTGGTAAGTACCTATGCATTTTTTTTGGGTTTCTCGAATGTGCCCACGCACATAGATCAGTAATGTGAACATCACTATTCCATCAAAGATCAGGGAAGCGCCTTATAGCTGTAGTTTTTACTTGTATAAATATTTCTTATCACTAGCAAGCAGAATAATAGGGCTAGCAGATGATGTCCATACCACTGAAATGGTACACGTGGAACACATGTTCCAGCTACTCATGAGAGATTAAAAACTCTTTTCGGAACCCAGCAGCTTTGAGCAGCTGTAGCTGATATCATGGAAATCAGATGTCTTAAGTTTTTCAGACTGTCATTGAAGGCTGTGCTTCTCAGCCTCACTGTCTGCACAGCATCACTTGCCATAAGATGTCAGAAGGTGGTCATCAGCTGATTATATACATATATTTATACATTTATATCTATTTATATACCTGCAGTGTATTTCTACATGTGCCTGATTAAACAAAATGGAGGCAAATAACAACTGACCACTGAAAGATTACTTTAATTTCCACCAAGTTGCCACAACGGATTTCCTCCTTCTTTCTTTCCTGAAAGCTCAGTCTATATGCCCTGCAGATAAAGAGTTGAGAAAACAACATGAGTGGGAAACACAAGCAGAAATCTCCTCATGTTATCCAGACAACACAATAACCTCTGATAGCCTCCATCCTAAATCATAAAGCCTGGGAATATAACGGAGCCTTTCAGCACGAGCCGTAAATCACTTGAGGTAATTCCAAGCCCAAGGGGAGTTGTATCCCAGGCTAGGACAAATCCAACCATTGGATGGCTTCCTTTAAAACAAAGGCGACATCTTGAGCTCTTTTGTGGGTCCAGTGTCAGGGCCTGGAGGGCAGGAACGTCCTGCTTCAGTCTGTACTCCATTCACTGCCCATCACTCCACAGCTTGACAGTGAAACCTCCATGTAGGTGAAACTTCCTCCGTTCACTCCATGGAATTTATCTATCCAGCACCTCACTGGCTGGGCACTGGCACAGCAACCAGAGGGGCTGGCATCCTGGGAGAGCCCCTCGTCCCAGTGAGGAAAAGCTCCAGTGGAAAGGAAGGAAGAAAGAAAGAAAGTGAAGAAAAAAATTACTAGGAACGACCAAATTCTGATCTGTATTCTAATTGCCTACCATTAAAATATTACCAGATACTAACTATATGTTGCTCACGAGATTTTGCTAGAGTTATTTACAGAATCAGCACCTGATTTACAGAAGAAAGAGATATTGTAATTGGCCTTCAATATAATTATAAGTCATAATTATTTCAGTATGTGTATTTATGCCAATTAATTTGTAAACTTGAAGATTTTCTAATCTAATATGAAGGTCTTAAAATTGCTACTATCTTCCTGAGCATTTACCTTTATTTGACTTTCCTCACAACTTTTTTTTTTCTCCTTGCTGTCTGGCTTTTTGCCTTCTAACGCTAACAAGCACAAACCGGAGTAAATCCAGTGGAGCAGCACTAAATTGCATTATTCTTCCAGAGGTCATCTCTATCCTCTTTTTAAGGAACAGCCTAGGGTTTGCGCTCTGCTGCATTATCCCAGCTTTGTTACCTGATACTACAAATCTCCAGAGCTGCTGGGGATTATATCCAATGAGGAAAGAGTGGAGAAAATTAAATGAAGAAAACAAGAATTACTTGTCACACATTTCAGCCTTTCATACATTTTGGGTTCTACAACCAAGTTAAAATAGTAAATCATGGGAATTTTAATTTTTTTTTTTTAACAAGAGACAGGACTGTACTATAACTAAATTTGGTGGAAACATCTGTATCATTCAAAATAAAAGTTTGCATGCAGACAATTCTTTGCCATCTGACAAAGTATTATTAAACCGAAAGAATTTATTGGCTTCTAAAAAAATCAGCCTTTGGTTTCTTAAAAGCTAAAATAAGAGAGGCATAGGATGGTCCTATGATGATGATGATTAAAATAGTATGAACAGGATGAAAAATAGTAATGTACTTGTTAAAGTTATTTCACCAGGGGGTCTCCTCTTTCTATTTAATAGATTCCACAATTTCCCTTCATGAGCTTGTATTATCCATCTGGATTCCCGAGACCAGCCCAGAGCAAGTCTGTCCCTTGGTTTAGATTAAACTGATGTATTTGTAAGGGATGAATATCTCTTTTTTTGTTGACACCATCTCTCTACCTCATGTTATCCCAGCATATTTCCCTGTATTTTATCAGAAAGCTTATCATTGAACATCTACTCAAAATGAGACCTTGGGGCCTGGGGAAAATATAAGGTTCCAAGTTCTTAAGGGGCTACAAATCTTTTCAATGCTTCTGCTTCTGGAATGGGCTGACTCAACCCCAAATACACACCTGGGTGCAATGAAATCTTTGGCTAGTTTTTCAGTTAGTGATGCCACTTTCAACTCAAATTCATTTCCATCTGGAATTTAATCATAAATTTGTCAAAAATCATGAAGAACCAGTGAGCTACACATCACTTCTTTTGATTCCTTCCCTCGAGCTCTCCAAACAGGACAATATTTTTAAACCCAAATTTATTTCAGCTGCTGTACAGCATCAAGTTTTATAACTGAACTGGACATTGTTACCAATTCCAGAGGGTTGCCACTGCTTTGTTTTTGTACAGCATAAACTTGTGTATTGTGATTGTATTTATTGCTCATGCAGTGCGCACACAAGATGTACAAAGAGCAAAATTAATTTGTCCACAGTGTGTGTCAGGTGAAAATAATTTTGTATTAAAAGTACTACCACAATGGAGATATCAGGATGCTGATAAATGTATCTGGATGCACTTGAAAAGTTTTAAACAAGTTCCATGATATTCTGGTAAGGAATTAACCCTTCCACTGGTCACACTGTGGTTGAAAAAACAGAGCTACATTTCCCATCAAACTTGCACACCACTCAAAAACGTGAAGTATTCAACTTAAGGGTGTAAAATGGGAAGCTCTAATTTAAGTAAGAGTCAAAGAGCACTCCAACGTGTGGCTTCATGGGATTTTCAATTATAACCAAAATAAGTGAAGATGTAAACAGAGACAGAAACGATTGTACCATCAAACATCTGCTTCATAATTGTTTGAACAGCAGATTGCTTACAAATCTCCCATCTATTTATAATCCTGGCATATACTGATACCTCTCATTTTGTTCTAGTTTGTTTAGAGGGATACTGTTCAGTTAAAATATTATTTCCCATACTGATATGTGGTGTTTATGAGATAACAGCCTACTCTTTGAGACTTGGTTACATGCTGTTTGAAGTTGGGATTTTAAGAAATTATGTGAGAAACCACATCTGGCAGTGATCTACATTATTGGTTATCTCAAGTTTTACAGCATTGCATAGCAATACAGATGTTCATCATAAATGAACATCTTTTACCTTGTTATCAAAAGATAAAATGGAAGCCAGGTCTGTTGCTTCCAAACATGTCTTTAAGAATAAGCTATAAAATTCTGATTTCCACATAGAAATGTATTTAAAAGTGCAACAATGCAGAGCACTTTTTTCCCGTAAATCATAAAATTGAAAAATAAGTTGGAAGTGACTCCTTATTACAGGCAGTTATTATAATAAACTTCTGTCTACTATATTTTTATATATAATTATATATTATATATATTTATATATATAATATATATGTTATATATATTATATATATTATATATTATATTTTTATATATATAATTCTAAAGAAATTGTCTCAGACACAGAGTTAACTCTAGCAATTAAGTCTCTTCAACAAAAAAGGGAAAATATGAAATTGAAAGAAAATTATTGAAATTTAAATCCTTCCAATGGATTACTGTGAGACTGAAAACATCTGAGACGGTCAGAAAATACATGGGCACAAGACCACACCTTTAAAGGCAGCACCATTTCACCAGATGGTTTTATGGCGGCTTAAGAAATGATTACTACCTTTTACTCTGAATGTGAGGCAAACCCTTGCCCTCTAACCTCGTCCCTCTTTCCATAAAGCGTGGATGTAAAATTTTCATTTAGCATCTTTAGCAATCTTCCATTGGGTTTGAATAGTACATTTTCATTTCATTCATCATTTAAAGACAGATAATCAGAAAGTCATTACATGGGCTGACACCAGGCCCTGCGCTCGATTGTATTGTAATTGAGCACTGCAGAGCGTGTGCCAGATCTAATGGATAATGAATATATTATGTCAGCAGAACCGCCTCAGCAAAGCTCCTGGGGAATCACAGGGGGTACTGCGGTGACATGGAGGGTCACAGATGTTGTGCTGATTTACTGATGGAGTGATTGTGTAATTAGGTAATCAATGGTGGGTAGAGGACTATATGTGGACAGCTAATTTTATACGAATAAAGACCATACAAGTAGGAGGCTCATATTCAGGACAGTGGAAGATGATATTTTCGTTTGGCTTAATTATTCATAAATTCTTAATGATACATTCCAAACACCTGATGGTGGAAGGCCAGCAGCAGAGGTCTGACTCCAATTCAAACACTGCAGCAGCCTACTTTCATAAACTTTTTAAAGTATTATCCCTGTAATTTAGAAAGCTCAAATTTTCTACCTTGATTAAAATAAAACTCACTTTGCTTTGTCTTAGAGATGTACTATAACTTTCAGCATTTCATGCAGAGGAAAAAGGCAGTCATGATAAAGATGTGAAACATCTCTAAATATTTGCCCTATGTTTACTCTGCTCTCACTAAGAGCATTTAGTAATATTTACTTTGTTCTGAGTGACAGCATATTTAAACAAAAAATGTAGAGGCAGAAGGTTCACATCCTAAATTTTTGTTATAAACATTATGTATATTTGTAATAGAAATGGATTTTAATAGAAAAACATGTTACTTTTTTAAAAAGTCAGATGATTGAACTCTTTAATTAAGATGATGAATAGTAATTCATATTTATGTCCGTTTCCTAATTATGACTGGCTGTATAACAGCAGCTTCTCTCTCATCTGCCCCTCTCTCCCTGGTTCCATTTTAGTTTAATTCTGACACTTGGCTTCATATCCTGTGCTCAGCAAAGCTCTGTCTGATCCAAGCCCTCTGTGATGCAGGAATACACCTGTCTGGTTTCCAGTCATGTCAGTGACAGTGTCTCAGTTGGGGTTTTGGCGTCCGTAGGAACTTCCCCACGGTGTCTGTGACAACAACTTCCAGTCGGGGTTTGGCATCCGTGAGGGTTTCCTCCCAGGAGCATGTGGTGGGTTTGCAGTCACGTGAATCTTCAGGGAAAAATGTTATTTGCTCATTACTCAAAAATATAAATATAAATTAGGGAGACAAAAGGTATGAGCCGGCAACGGCCAGCAAGGACGGTAATCACTGACACCAGTTTGTTTCATCCATGGCAAAGAGCAGCAGATGGCTTCTGCTCATTCTCTGCCTTCTTCCTGTCTAAGCCTTTGCCAAACTGTCAGATTTCTACTGACACCCTGGGCAGTCATTTACTCAATTCACTCAGTTCCCCTACCTTTACCAGGGACATGGGCTCTTCTGTGCTGCCAGGCTTTAACCCTGGAAAGAATAATCCGTTCTAGCCGGGGGGAATCCAAAGACAGAACATGCCTTAACAAAGCAGGGCAAATCCTTCTTTTAACTCTTCTCTACTACACTCTTAATATTTCTTTTGGGGCATCTTCGTAGTAGGGCACAATAAAGAAGCAAATGGAAAAGCAAGGCATTTTCACAACAAGTAACAGATTTTTCTTAGTTTACCACAATCAGAAACATCAGTAAGAACGATATAATTTTGATTCGAACATGCTTTTTCCTGTGCCCTCTTTGGAGATATACAAACTTCTGGACGGTGCTACAACTATTTTCAATTATGCACTGCTACGCACAAATATTTCTATCATGTTTAAGGATCCATATCTAGAGCATGCTGTGTTTAGATCAACCTAAACTTCAGTATTAGCTCCTTTAACACCTTCTCCCTCTCTTCCCACCTCTGGCTTTGTGCACCCATCACTAGCAACTGTGTAGGTTAGTCCACAGAATAAAAACAGGCTACTACTTTTTATTATGTTTTTCCATCGATTTGTCCATTTTCTACACCAAACAATGGCATAAATATTGTAAGACCATAATGCTACAAATCCTTTGCTGCTATGAATTTTGGTAAATAAGTATAAAGTATTTTGAAGCTTTTTTCGTGTTCCTTGATTACTTTCCCCTAAGTTTGATTACTTAAGATCTTACTGGGCTTTCTGAATGGTGAGTTTTTCTTTCTTCAGCTCCTACTTGAACAGAAAAGTATCCCCTCCTCTCAAATAATCTCTCCTTTCCCTGAGTCCTGAGCAGTAGAACGGGACATCTGCTACTAGGCAGGACCAAAGCAAGAATTGCTGAACCAGGCTCTCAGCACAGGACAGCAACTCTTCAGCGTGAGCAATACCTCTCAAATGTGTATCAGCTTTGAGTTTTTTTCCTGACTGAATTTCACAGATCACAGACTTCAGACAGCCAGCACTGACAACCTCTTTCTGAAATTAGGACTATCTTTCTGTTACAGAGTACTGTAATCTTGACAGAGATTCTACTGTAATTTCACAGAAAAAATGAAAGGAAACCTTAAGTTTCAAACTAAACTTCCTATTTTTATTCACAAACATGACTAGGAGATATCAACCATTTTTGTCTAAAAAGCCCTTAAATCTCTTTAGGACTCTCCAAGTATTGAGCATGGACAGCTTAAAGAAAACAATTCAGAAGTCACCATATATAAGGAGGATTTGCTGGCAAACACAGACCAAAGTAAAGCTTTCCTTAGAATTCCAGCACATTCCACCTGCAGGGAACTCCTCAGGCTATACTCGAAAGTGGTAATGCCATTATCAAGGCGAGGCAATGTTTTTGGATGCTGCTTGGTAATACTGCAGTGTATTTATGATGATAATGAGATAAAACACTCATTTCTAAAAGATACTAGGAAATAAAAATATGTATTTTTTTAAGTAATAAAAACAAGCAGTCTAACTGCCTCCCAAACCTGGCTATCTCAAGTACTTGTATAATGAAAATCTCAATGATGGTTTTACTGATCTTGCAGTGTTCAGCCCTTTTAAAAATACATAAGAGCAAGAGGATGAAAATTCTTGGAGATATAAAGAGGTGTGGGTGGAGCCAAGTGTGCTCTGATGCTTTACAAAATCTAGAGAAAGGTGGCAAAAGATGTTCAGAACTTCCAGAGGAGGAGGAGGGGGTAAACGAAAGGAATGCTTGGATGAAAGGGAGGAATCTTTCATAAGAGTTCCTCAGTGTTTAACCAAGAACTGAGAAAACAGTCTTCATACACAAGAACCTGTTCAAAGCACAGAGAAGGAAGGGAGGAGAAAGAAAAAAGAACACACTAAGTAGACAAAAATGAAAGGAAAATGAAACTGAGGTGGATGTGCATAGAATTAGTATGAAAATGTTAACCCTGGCTGTTATTATTTCTAGTGAAGTTTATTGTTTTTAAAGTACAGACCTTGCAAGGCCTTAACTTAAATGACGTTCAGTGTTCTTGGACAGATCTTTATTACTGTGTTACTTTATTACTTGCAACTTCCATACCGCTCAGTGTGGATTTTATGATCAAATCATTGGCAGTATTTTTGCAAACACCATAGAAAATCAGGTTTAAATCAACTTTATCAAAGGACTCAAATGCTGAGCAGGAATAACTCGGAAGTATTATATAATAGGACACGTAATATTAAATAATTATATTAACAAATAAACTAAAATACATTAAAAATTTAAAAGTAAAAGACATTTAATACTGAAATTAAACAGAATTTAAATTATTGAGATTAATCGTTCCCTTTCAAAATGTCACCAAAAAGTTACTCAGTATAAAGCATTAAATTATCTCAAAACCGGCATTTTAAAAGAATTTTATTAACTTAAAGATTCCTTGAGTTCAATATAATTGAAAAACTTCATATTCTTCAATTCCTTTGTATGACCACAGGGCGTCTACACTTTTAATAATCTCCACTGGTCAATATAAATCTTGTTCTCTTTCCACAAAAATAAGAAGCCTTGCTCATTCTTAAATTTAGAGACCTTTTTATATGCAAAAGAGGATGTAGCATTTTACTTCTGAAAGAAATACATTTTTTGGCGAGGCTTGTCTAAGTTTTATTGGCCGTATCAGCAGCGGAGGCGCGGAGGCTCACCTTCGGTTCCTGTGGTTCCATGACGGATCCTTCTGACGCTGCGGCTTGCTGCTGTGCGACAGGAACCTTCGGGATCACTCCTGTGTTGCAGTGACCCAGACTATTTGGGTGATTCAGAATGGGTTCATGTCCCTGCACCAGACTCTGACCCAGAGGATAGGTTCAAAGGAGAGTCCTCAGCATAAAGATTCTTAACCTCTGAGGTCACCTGTGCCTGCCTCCTCTCTTTGTCTCAGAGATTCAGGCCTCTCACAGGACCATGTGTTTCAAGATTATCTTTAGCTGTACTACCATTTGGAACTTAGGCTAAGTTCCTCCCCTGAGATGTCTCTATTCGTTCTTTGTCACGCGTGTCACCTTTGGATTGGCTATCTCTGTTATACCTCTCTCACTTTATAACCCTATAAAAACATGTAACCAAAGAGTTAAGGGGTCTTTCTGTGAGCTCCCCTTCAAGAAAATAAACTTGGAATAAGGCTACAGAAATTCCAACTCTTTCCTCCTTGGCTTCGCTCCTGCCGAACCAAAGCCCAGAGACTGCTTGTTGCAGATGGCTTCGGGCCAGAAGTGCCCCTGTCTGGAGCAGACTCCGCTCTCCTGTGAGGGTGGCTGCCTGGATCCACAGGCCAAGGCAGAGCACAGCAGCAGGCAGTGCGGCACTCCTGCTCCGTGTCACTGTCCTTCACTCAGCCCTCGTGTCACCCTCCCGAGGGTTTAGGGTCCCCCGGGGCCTGGGGCAGCTGCTGACTGTGCTGCCGGTCCTGTGGCAGGCTGACTGCGCTCACACCGCTTCTACGCCATCTATTGCACCCCTTTTGGACAACTGGAGAAAACTTATGCAATTCCATACAAAATTCCAGATCTAAGGCATTCTGTAATTTGTACTTGATAGGGACATTTTTTCCCTCAAGTCTGCCTCTGTTGAGTCAGAAATGAAAAATGGATTACTTTATCTCCTAGTCATGTCTGAGCTTTGTCTGAAAAACAGAGGACATTAATCCTGAAGGATTAACCAGAAGAGAGGAATGGATATTCCACACTTTCTCCCTCAGTTTGGTATCTCTGCTAAGCAACAGCATCTACTGTACATATACAATTTTTCCTTCAACTAATGTACCCTAAAGAGTTTTGTCCTTGCCAGTGAGGAAGAAGTTACGACAAAGTGTGTGATAGAGATTATTTTTAATGGAATTTTTCATTGCTAAGGAAGTAATGATACAGCAGCCTTACAGCACAATGTCTTATTCTAGAGATGAACTGTCATTTCATTCATGTCATTCAAACAGCAAACTTTCCTTCCTTTCTCTATAAAACTAAACATTCCTTGTTCTCATCATTTGAAGAGTATAACATCTCCAAAGAGGCCTAAGAAAGCATTAATGCATGCCACAAATCAGTCTTGCAAGTTCAAATGATCAAATGCCAAGTATTAAACATTCACTTTTTCTTGTCAAATTGATATTCTTCTGCTTTATGTTCAATGTACAACTTATATAACTTCCATTAACTTTCTGGATTTCTTGAGGGCAAAAAGGAGTTACTGTTAGGCATTTTTTAAATGTCAAAGTAAAAAAAAAACCTAGAAAATTTCCTTCTGCAAATCCTCCCAGTGCAGATTTTGAAAGACAAGCCACCACACAACAATGTCCACAATCTCTGCTTTCTATAAGGCTTACAACTGTATAGGGTTTGGAATATTTTTTCTAAATTTCTGAACATTTTTTTGAAAAATCTACTTGGAAAAATCTTTACACATATATACACATTCAAAATCTCATGGCACTCTTGATGGGGTGATAAGTTGTATTTCATACAGCTGAGGCATAACGGGGTGAATAACTCATGTTATTCAAGGCTCCAACTGAAGGATCAACTTCATTGAGGATTTCATGTACTATTTCCATTAAACTGTTCAAACACGGAACACAAACAACAAATGCACTATCACCAGAGGTTTTCAACCCACAATTCCAACAAAAATATATATGTACAAAACACTACATAGGCATAAACGTAATTAATGTTAAGCCATTTGCAGGATCTTTCCAATGAGATTCCACTGCTATTTTTAAGCCCCAAAGGAGCAAAAGCATTCCAGAACACCTCTGATTTAAGTGGGTACAGTCCGTTACAAGTGAAGTGAAGACGGGCCATAATTGCTTTGCTGAGTTACAACATAATGCTTAAAAATAGACTTATGCATTGAAACCATTTATAATTCAACCTCAAACAAGCCTCTGCTCCTAAGGCTCATATATTAACTGATCTACAAAGACCATTTCCTGCAATTTGTCTTTAGCTTTTTGTTGGTACGATTATAGAGAATGGTTTGTAGTTTTATTTCTGTCTCAGAGAATGTGGTGAATACTTAAGGAAATCTATTTTTTCTCCCTAACCTCCATTAGAACATACATGTTAGATTTGTGCTTTATTTCTTCCTTAATTTCTGTTTACATGGTGGGCTAAAAGCATTTCACAGGTGTTTGCTGGAACTCATTAGACTATTTGGAACTCCTTCATGCTCTCTAAAAGGCAATTAAAATGTGTCTGCAAATTACCTCATGTGGTCTGAAGCACAGCTGCCTCTTATCCCCCTGTTACTACGCAGTGTGCCCAAACAGAATAGAAAAACTGCTTTGATACCTGCAGTTTACAAAGGCAAATCATGCCTTCATGAGTGACAAAAATCCTCTGCTTGCCTCCTAAGTCTTCAATGCAATTGCCTTTGTTACCATAAAAAAAAAAAAAAAAGAAGTTTATAACAAGCTAGGAGAAACAACTAGTTAATTAAGTGGATAACAGAAGTAATGAGAAATCAGCAAGTACTGACATAACTCAAAGAGTAGTTGCTGCATACACAGAAAACTAGGTGTGTGCAGGTAAAGCATCTCTGATTCTAAATGGCTAAGGTGCCTGGGCTAGTATTTCTATTTCTTGTTTCTGCATAAAAAGGAAGACTGAGAGAATCCATTATCCCAGCAGGTGTACTTACAGAATTTATCCTTGTTCTGTAAATATCCAGCTATTAAAACCGTGGTTGGAGTTTATATTTTAGCTACTTCTCAGAGAGACCAAATTCGCTAAAGTAAAGACATTTTTACTGCTCTCTCAATCCTTACTGAGCTCTCCTCTTCATTGGATATTCTGCTTGAGTAAAGACTGAATGAATTTTAAACTTTTGTGTTTTAGCTGTTTTGTCCAGTCTACTTTATTATTAAAAATGAGTTGTTTATGACACTGAACATTTATCTTTTGCTATCAGATGCTGATGATGGCAAACAACCCCCGAACAACCCTAACCTCAAAAAAACCCAAAACCACCCAAAAAACAAGAACAACAACAAAAACCTCAAAACAAAAACAAACAAAAAACTCACAAACAAACAAAAAACCCCACCCCACACGTCTGAGGGAGCCGCGGCTGCTCAGCGCCTGGCGGCGCTGTACAACACAGCTGTATTTATTCCAAATTAAAGTACAATTCTACAAGGTTTTTAATAATTTGCTTTACTATATGTATCTGGCAGTTCCAGAGTAGCACAGTCTTTTGGCTAGAGCAGAAAAGTCCAGCTCCAATATTTCCTTCCTGGCCAGCAGCAGAAAGGAAAAGACATGTCTGGCCTTCTATACTCTGGGGGTGATGCAGAGCCCAGAACAGCTTCCAGGCTATAGCCCCATCCTTTTCTCTCCCCTCTGTTCCAAAATCACCAATAAAATGGCAGCAAGAAGGACTGCAAACCCTTTAACCTTCCTTGTATCTTCAGCACTCATCAGCTGTAATTTACTCTGAGCTCTAATGGTTGCCTTGGCCCATTCCAGCTAGAGCTGATCCCCCATCCCACCCCACACACAATATTTTTCCACTTCTTCTCCCCACTCAGCCACAATCTCCATTGAAACCTCTGTGGTCACAACACTCCATTACACCCAGCTGAAAGAATCCTCAACAACGCACCTGTATTTATTCCAAACAAACTTTCATCTCTCCCCTTTCTCAGCTCACTCTCTCTCTTTCCTTTTACTCTTCTCTTAGTCCTTCATTCCCGTTCTTTTTCTGTTACTTTCTTCCAGTAAGCCATAAAAGATGAATAAATAATTTCCATGCATTTTAAACAAAGCAGTGCCTGGTAGTTACAAAAGAACATAGTGATGTTAAACAGGAAACTTTACCTGAGCCATGCCAACTGAATTGTGGTCTCAGGAAGACCCCTGTGAAAGCAGCAGCTGTGGGTCTGAAGGCAACCCCAAATTTATTCCACTTTTCAAAGGGCAGTCATGTGCCAGCAGCGGGAAGTGCAGTTCCTGGGTCACAATGCAGTTGCTAACACGTACAGGACACTTGCAGATTGCAGCAAGAGCCATCTGAAGATGTGGAGGAATAAAGTGCAGTCTGGAATGTAACATCCATAGCAATTGCACAAAACAGCAAAATCCTTTAAGTGTGATCCCACAAACTATTCTGTGAATCATTTTGGTAGAGTAGGTCTATATATTCAAATATGGAAAAACCTCAAACAAACATGGAACCCCAAAGAACACCATATTTCTGATCTCCGAGTCTTTACAGCACAATTGCAAACAAACAGCACATTCTTCTCAAAACAGCCTGAGGAATAACCTTGTCTTTTATATGAATACAAAGTTATTAGCTTTGTCAGAATCTTACAAGACATCAAAGTAATTGCTTTGGTTCCTGATTTCACATCTGTTTTCAGTGATCAGAAAAAAACCTTACCACACAATATTCAACTACCAGATTTACACAGTGAAACCTCTGGTAAGCTAAACAATGCACTTATTTAAAAACTCCTAGCGATGCTGTCTTCTGAATTCCTACACCACCTTGTCTAACCTATCTCCATCCTAGCTGCTTACTAAATGTATTGTTGTGGCTTATAATGTGATTATGGGAAGTAATTATCATAGTTTTATCCAGCTTTCAGAATCACAAGAGAAATTAAAAATTGTATTTCAGTTTTAGAAGGCTGAACACTTCTTCCTAGTATAAGAAAAGGATTAAAATTCTACCAATAGATAAATTATTTTCCTACATGGTTGTTGAGTACAAAGACCATCCCAAAGCTTTGGAATATATCTAAGGAAAGTTTCTTTAAAACAGAAATATCCTGAAAGAGTTGAATATCCTCCTGTGCTCAGCTAGAAATACAATCAGGCCCAGGCCAAGACAGATAGACACACACTGTTCATTACATTAACTAAACATATTTGTAATTTTGTAAATAAAATGCCCCCACAATTAAATGCATGAAGTAGTGGTATGACACAGTAATTATATTCTTTTCAGAACTGCAGAAATTTTGGGCTGTCATCTTGTAAATTCTTACATGACTTACTCTAATGGTGACAGTTCTGAATTCCAGTGCTTTGAATGCAATTTAAATCCTATTTTTATACTAATGGGAATTTTTTAGTTTAACGGCCCAACATGTTGTGTCACAACAAGCAATGCAGCATGTTTATTACTGCCAGTACTCTAAACATTGACTTGTTGAACTTGTAGCAAAGTCATGTAGAAGTTTTACTGACTAAATCCAAGACTTCTCTACGTATGACTCACTTAATTATCAGCTTCATCTGTAGAAGGATGATTCATGTAAATGTCTTGCAGGACCTATTTCTCCATAAAGCAAAATTTCCATTTATTTTAGAAACTAAAGATTAAAAAATGGACAAGAATTCAGGAAAATAGTGCCCATTTTCATTCCAATTCGTTTTGCTAAAATTTTCAGCAGTATACTGTGCATATATTTTAGACTTAAAGGAAATGTGAAAAAGAAATAACTACTTTTGATGTTCATAATGAGTAAGGAAAAGAAAAAAGTCATGCCTTTATTATATTCATACCTGTCTAGTTACTATTTTAACCTTAACTCCTTTGAGTTGTCAGTTTGCACTATTCTTCTCACCTTAACTGAACTTCTTGGGAAGTGTGCCATCTTTTATGGGTTTGTGTAGTAGCTGGAACAGTTGGAGGAACTGTAGCTCCTACGTACCACAAACTCCAGTGAGGCTGCTCATCTGCTTTCAATTATGTATTAAGCATGTGCTGAATCATGTTAAAAAGATCTTTCTCTTAATGTTGAATTAAATACATTTATTTCTCTTCATCCTACAGATGTATCATTTTCATTTCACTGGAGACCATTCCACATATCTCAGATACTGTTAGTCATATGTTTGCCCTCCCAAATTGGCACCACCTGTCAAACTGATTGACATAATTTAAATAACCTTATCAAATACAAATTTGTAGTGGAAATACTGAAAGATTTACACAGAATAGTTCCAGGTTAAAAAAAAAAAACAACTTGATTGCTTCTCCAAAGGGGTTCCTTTTTGGAATAAAAGAGTATATAAACCAAACGTCTGCCGCCAATTTTGTACTTTTACAAGCACTAACATTTTAACAGCAGAAATGTTAAATATCAAAGTAATAGATGAGCATTCCACTAGAAGGCAATTTCACTAAATACCACAGGTATTAATCTTTCTGAATCTTAATTACATCCTTTTGACATATTATCCTTATCTGACCTTTCCTCCAGAGCTGCATGAGTAGATGTGAAGTTGGCAGGCAAGCTCAGCTCTGCTTGTCACCCAACATGCATCAGTTTAAGGCAAAAAATGAATGGACATAAAGATGCAGCTCATGCACAGCACAGGAAGTCATTAAGCCACTATTTTCTGGAAGCTGTCTTCCAAGTCCCAGCTTTTGTTCCAGGATTTTCCATCACCTTCCCTTTCCTCGCTTTGGTCATGCCTCAGAACATGGAGTTTTAATGAATTACTGAGTGTAGAACTATAAGATATTGCCTAATAACTAAACTTTTTGAACTAGAACCATCCAAGCAACATTTAAAAACAATTAGTAATGGCAGGCCTTAATCGAAGAAACTGAATTTCAGTTTAGATTAGTAAGGGCTGGCAGTTCCAAGATTAAAAAAGTAATGATTCTGCCACTAAGCCACACTTACACCAATCAATACTTAAAAGTATCCACATTTTATTAGGTCAACTAAATAAGCAGAAGTGGGTAACTTGGGCATGTAAGATTTAGGAAGTGCTGTGTGAGAGGTGGAGCGCAGAGATGGCGCACGGGAGAGCCAAGTCCTACTCTGACCTCAAGCAAGTTACTTCGTGTTCCTTGGTCACAGTTTTCACAGCCACAGAGATGTTTGAGATGCTCTTTCTTAATGTGATCCACTTCTGTCTGACGCTCACACCGCTCTTCTTGTCACGAGTCCAGGGCAACTTTTTATCAGGTTCTCCCACTTGGTGCTCAAAATGAGGCTTTGCACTATAAATTCTCGGCTGGAAGAACGCGCAGCGCTGAACTGTGTGTATCTCACAACTCCTTTATGGCAATCCCTGTTGTCACATAGTTCCCAGCACAGCCTGGGAGGCAGCATCAGTCCCTGCCTGGACCTCTAAAGGCCTTTCAGAAAACCTCTCAGAGACTCTCTAAGGTACCTGAAAGCAGGATGGCACTTTGTAAACCAAACCAAATTATTACAGTTCTGCATTAGACCTGAAAGTTAAATATGAATAGTTGCTTCAAGCTACAGGAAAAGAAGAAAAAACCAGGCAAAATTTTTGAGTCAAAATGCTTGCCAAGTCAGCCTGAAACTTACGGTTGATTTTTTTGATTTTTTAACATTTTACTTTGTCAGCAATTTTGGAGATGCATAATCACTCTCATGTGCTTTATTAAGCTGAATATAGCCTGGAGATGAAGTCTTACAATTTTTTGTGCACAATTCTACTTGAGCAGAATTGAAACAAATTGAACAAATGATATTTGATAAATATTTACTTTCTAAACCTGCACTGATTGATTTTTCTTAATTTTCTGTTTAAATTTATATTGCATTAAGAATTGCCATTTTTTCTGGTGTTTTGTTCATTCAAAAAGGTTAAATGATTATTAATTCTGACTAAGTAGCAGGGTAAGTGTCCTTGAAATCTGTGATAGTTTGATTGGGGCTGTTGTTCTACTTTGTTGTATTCTTCACTTCCTCTCATGTTCCACTATCAAAGTGACTTCATAGTTTATATCCATGCACTGGAGAGAACTAAGCAGAGAGCTCCAAAGCTCTGACTCTGTGCAAACCCTAAACAGCTTTAATAAGAGAATATAGAATTGTATCCCTACAATCACTAAAGTATTCATAAATGGCATCGTTTTTCAGGGTTAAACCTGTTAGATTACACATAATCAGTGCATATGGTGATCCAGGCTTTTTTTTCTGAGAAACATCTATTTAGATACCTAATCATGCACTTCTGAGAATGGGGCTGGCTCTTAAAATTTTGGGTGTCCAACACTGGACTTTCAAGTCCGTGGGAAAGGTGAGAAACAGGAACAAGGTGCCTGTCTGGCACACACGTGTATATGGGGATGATGAGTACTAAGGGATAGGCCAATTTCTTCAGCTCTGCTTAAAGCTCTAATGAAAGGTATGGCTGTGAAAATGTCTCCCCTATTATTAACACCAAATGGACACACATGTTATTATAAATGTAATTCTCTTAATTAATTAGTTTAATGTGGATTGTGTCTGTACAGTTTGGATTTTATTGATTGTGGAGGTAAGAGAAGATTTTCAATATTGATAATACTTATTGCTCCATGGACTGACTCTCTCTCACATTGCTGGTGTCTTACCCAAAGGTATTGTAGCTAGTGGATTAGGACTTCCATTACTTTGAGGACACAAAAGCTCTTTGCAGCAAAATCCAAGACTCTAGTAATTATTATCCAAGTCTTTGAATGATTTTTTGATGTTTGGGTTGAGCTTTCGGCAAGGAGATTAAAAAAGAGGGAGAAAAATATGGCAAAACATATTTTCAGTTGATATAAGAATCTTCAATGTCTCATCTATTGATTTTCTTCCGATCTTTAGATTCACAGTGTGACTTATATTCCATGAAATAGGGTCATTGACGACATCTGAAAACATACTACAAAAAATATACACTTCATATCCCATGGACTGAAACACATAATTGTCTAATGAAAAGGTTATCCAGTGTGTTAAATCCATCACTTAGAGAAATTTTTTTCTTGCTTCTAAATGAATGGATTTTGCTGCATTTTAAGAGAGGAAAAGCTTCATGGTGACTGAAAAAGTCTGTGGGCACTGTTTGACTGTGGGCTTAGAGCCTTGGTTCTAATTTTATTTAATGTAAGATTTGTACAGTGATATTCCTAAATTGGCCACCACATGAACAAACTCCCCGACCCCAAAACTCTGATTTTTGTACTACTTACTTCCCTATTGCCTACATTTCTCAAAATAGAAAATAAAGAAGGTCTAAGGTTTAAAGAAAACGTTGAATTATCTACTGATGAACAAAAGCAGTCAAAACAATTAACAAGCTGTTTGACATCATGAAACTGTCTTTACAAAGTTCAAACTCTAAACAAGCCCTTTTTGTCATCTTATTTATTTCCCCTCTATACAATATTTTGAGCTCATTTTCAAGCTTTTTTCTTTATGCATGTGAAAGCTCTGATGCTCAATAATCAAATAATCTCCACAGCAGAGGCTTTAAGAAAACCATGCTATAATGTAAATAAAAACCTGCCCTTTTCTATCCAACAAAATTACAAATAACAGAATACAGAAGGCATTCTGTAAACTGTTAAAGTTACTAGTTTATATTTTAAAGGAATGAACAATTGTACATGCATTTAATATTTTATCAATCCCAATGAAGTCAAATAAGTTACATTACTGTAATTTCATTGCACCTGTATTTATCCGATTAGACTTTAAATTTTCATTTTTTGAAGCAGACTGATTACTAGAAGAGTTTTTTATTTTTCCAATAAATCTTACCTCTTCCTTATCTACATTTAATTAACTAAAAATGCAAAATGGTGTCTTCTTAGATTCAGAGGCCTCTCGAAGGAAAGACTGCCCCAGCACTTCTCAGGAGAGCCAGACAGTGAAACTGCCTGACGACAGTCACTGCTATTAAACATTATGAGGCCAAATCCAAACAAACATAGAGACAAACAGAAGAACCCAACAACTGCCATCCCAAACACCTTTCCTCACCCTTATGATCACCACAAAGCACGTACACCTAAGAAACCACACTCTGGATTGCCCAAATCCTAGAATCTCTCTTCCACTCATATAAAAACTCAACTTTGTTCTTTAGAACAAAGAATTTACTGCTTGAGAAAGTATTGCTTTTTGTGGCCTGACTTATAAAATACAGTAGTAGAGCAGCTAAAATTACCACTGCAGTCCCAACTTCAATATAGATTGCTGCTACAGATAGACATTTTTCATTTTTTCATATGCTTGTAAGGCTCTGACTTTGAGACAAGGAATGAGATTGCTTTACACGAGGGCAAACCTCGCTGGAACCATTCACACTCTTGGATTTGGTCGTGTTTATACCTCTTACTGGACATGGACTTCATGTTTCATGAAGTCTTTAGAAGAGTTTTGACTGATTTCAAATGATTTTAGGTCATGCATTCATAGACAGGTTGATAGTATCTCACTTTTATAGATACATGTGTTTATCTATGTCACACAAAGCATCCAGTCCAAAGTGAATCAGTGTCTACAGAGGAAAGGAGTAGTTGAGTCAGTTCAAGCGAAAGGATGTTAAATCACAAAAAAATGTGTGTTTTCTAGAGATGACAGAGTTTGAATGTTGCCAGTTTATAAAATGAAGAATTTATTCAACAGTGCTTTAGCAATAATATTCTGAAGGATCAAATCCTGATATCTGTAAATAATTAGGCATTCTGTAAAGGGGAGCTGGAATCAGAGTTTTTACAGATTCCCTGGACTCTTGCCTTATAAAATAAAGACAGACCTAGAGTTCTTCTCTTAAGCAACACTAACAACATTTTCTGAGTTAAGACAGAAATCAACCTTTGTTTGTTTTGCTTTTGGTCATTTAAAGGGCTTGTTGGGAGCCACAACCACGCAAAATTAAACAAAGTTTGAATTAATCAAAGAGAACAATTCCTATTGGTTTCAGCACAGCGAATACTGGGCTCCCCCCGTACTGGAAGATGAACCCTTCTGTGGAAGGATGTTGAGCCAGCTCACAGACGGTTTCCTCAACATCCCGTGAACAAAGTCTTCTGTCGTACCTCTCTGCGAGCAATCAGCTTTTCCTAACTGGGAGCAGGTGAGCCTCAAGGACATTTGTAATCAGGTGCAAACAAGTCAAGAAATAACTGCTGTCTTTGATGGGACAGTGGGAAACATTCTTTACTAGTTTTGGGTAACAATACCTTAGATTATTGATAATGTTCAAATTAACACTAGAAGAAAAGCACTGCAGGAATTTATTAAAAATAGATTTATCAGTGAATAAGAATTCATGATGTTTAACCTTAAGGCAAAAGCAGCCAGGGCAGTTTGAGTAACAGCTTCAAGTGGATGATTAGCTATGGGGATTCAACACTTAATAGCCAAAATAAATTAGTATAATTATTTTATTACCTATGCTAACTGATTTCATTGTTTTTATAGAAATAACAGCTCCCTAAGGAATGGAACGTTGCTTCAAAGAATCCCAGATGCAAGCTTCTGTGTTCTCTTGTGGCAATCAAAAACAACAACAAAAATAGCTGTCATTAATAATAGTATTAGTAACTGTGCTACCACATCTTAGAAATACATTCTGGATTTGCCTGTACACATGGACTTGAATATGAAGTTTTCTAGCCACTGGAGAGTTTTAGATACAATTGAAACAAACCTGTACTTATTAAAATAAACATGAATATTTATAGAGAACAATGGAATGCTTTAAATAGATTTTTAATAAATGTGTGATTAGTCGAGGAACTTGAAAAATCTTTTAATTTGACCTCAGAATAATTATTTAAAAGTCTATATATTTCTGCTTTTGCTCTCACAGTGAAGTGTTAACAGTATCTCCTCTACACAAGAATAACTTTCAAAGAACCCTTGTGAAACATACAGTGAATTTTTATAGAGTTCATCTCCATCACTTTCAAGATTCTACCCAGATCTAACTTTTGAGCGGATTTGTATTCCTACCAGTCTGTATTGCTGTTCAATACCTGCTGTACCCTCCCTTTCCCCCTCTGCAGGCTCCCACCTTACAACCCCCTACAAATTAGAACCTCCAGGACCCACGCATGGGCTGCATTTCCACCACCTCCTGCACCCTTATAAAAGCAGCAGTAGTGCACAAAATAGATACGGATGGCTTCCCTTGCAGGCAGCGCCGCAGTGACCTGCCCCAGCCCTGCCTCGCTCAGACACTCCTGGGCTAGGGTTAGCGTTAGGGTTAGGGCTAGGGTTAGCGTTAGGGTTAGGGTTAGGGCTCTGGCCGTGTCTGCACTGGGTACCCAGCTACAGCTGTGGTGCTGTAAGGCAGCAAGGACCAGAGAACTAAGTTCTCCACATTATACAAAACAGAGCCAAAGAATTCTGGGACTGAATCCAGTAGTAAAAATGCACATCCTAGGGACACTGATCAACAGCAGATTTTGACTATGTCTATGTTCCCCTGCTTTCTAATGCCTTAACAAATGCCCAATCCCCCTGCACAGCTGGGGAAACTAATTATCATTCTAATTGGTGGTGGGGAGGTTTTTTTGTTATTTTGTATAATATAATATGCTGGTGCCATACACACAATTGGACATGGAGATTTTCTCATTTCTTACTTGTTGAGGCTTCACCATGTAATTTTGGATATAACAGATGTTACCCTGAACAAACAACTACCTACGGTACAGCTCATCATCCCTGTCACAGGAGCTGGGACTGGAAATCAAAACAAGAAATGAAGGAGACACAGCAGGAACATGAACTACAGAGGGGCCCACTGAGCCACAGCCTTTCTACTGGCGAGACCCAGCCTGTGACACCATGGAAATCATCTGATGACCTTCACAGGAACATTAGGTCTGGAATCTGGCCTAAACTCCATTTGGAGAGACAGTTCTCAGAGTGCTGATAAGGCTTCAACATGGTATCATGAGTCCAAATAACTGATTGTAAAATTCAGTACATATCTCCTTAGTGTTGCAGGATCGAAAGAAAACAGCATGATGAACTTCCAGCTAGTGTGCAAAATACTGGAGAACCTCCTCATGTTGTTTATTAGTGGTATCAGTGGTCCTAAAAACTGTCAAAAAAAGGCTAAGTATGATTCCATCTCTTTGGTTTGGCTTGGGGTTCTTTGTTTTGTTTTCCATGGAAATCAACTTTCTTGAAAGGAAAAGTAAAATAATGAACGTAAAAAAAAAACTTCCTAAAACTAAAAGTCACTTGTCATTTGACAACAATACTGGCAAAACTGCAGGCAATGCTGTTAAAAAAATTAGTGCATATTCGGCAAGAGCTGGCATTAATTAAAACAAACTTAAAATTTTAACCTTCAAAATACGTTAAGGCTTCTCAGTATCATTAAATCATAGTCACCGTGTGTATCTTCTGACATTTTCAAAGTTAATATTTGGGCATCTAACACTGATAAGACTAATAAAATCCTCACAGGGTTCTGAAAAAGTAGTATTTGCATTAGTAGTCACCTTATAACTGGGGATGGAATAGTATGGTTGTGATGGAACTCAACGAGCACCCGCACCAAGCCAGCGGCGAGGTGGACAAGGATTAGCAAGGAGGGACCCCTGAAAATACCACGTGGTTTTGAGGCTTGTGATACGACTTCTTACATCTTAACTCTTGGACTTGTGTTTGCACTTTCTCAGCACCGAAATTCAATCTCCTTGAATATATCTATAAGTCAACAAAATATTCTGTAGTGAAGTTGTCAGCTAATTCAAGTTGGGTACAAATACTTTAAATCCTACTTCATCTCTTTAGGACAAATATATCCTAGGTGCACAAATTGCCTTTTATCTTTCATATATCACCACATTTGAATATTTTTTTTCAGTCATCACCTTCAAATTGTCTCTTTGAACAATTCTATTTAAAATTATTTCTTTTCGTCTATTCTCTTGTTTATTCACTTCTGATTTCCGAGTCCTCACGTGTGCCTGTGCATCACAGAAGCAACTTCCCTCCTAATCACTCTCTGTTCCTTCTCAGCTACGGCACAGGAAGAAAACAGTGGTTCTGTGACATCAAACCCACTGGCGCAGTAACGAACTGTGATGTTACAAATGCTTGATTGTGGCAACCCGGAATGAATCACAGCCAGGGAAGGATGATGAGCACAGAAATGCCTTTTCTTATGCACGTATTTTGATAATTAGCTGCAGTGGCCAAAGGCATGGAGCAGCAAACACAGTGCTTCTTTAAAGTGCTTCTGGTTTAAAGCAACTTCATTAATTAAAATCTGTCTGGAAAAGCAAACGATCAATAACATTGTGGTCATTTGCCTGGGTGTAACTGAAAACTTTACCCCAAAATTAGGATCCAAGGAGATCGCTGATTTAAAATATTTGTTATGTAAACCAGCATGAAACAGCTGTAACATAAATTGTTTGGTTTCTAAATTTTAAGCCTAGAGGTAAACACTGAATCATAAAGTGACGTAAATCAGTCAAACCCCCAGAACACTAAAGGCTGATTTACATCACCTGAAGACCTACCTCCATTTATTAAATCAGTCTTTGCACAGAGTGATCTCACACTTGTCATGAAATCACAGGGATGAGAGAAACAAGCCCACGTTAAAGGAAAACAAACCAAGAATGGTGCAGGCACATTCAAAAGCTGTTTAATAGCTTTCACAAGAAAGAGGCAATGGGGAATGTCTTGCCCCCACTGCCACTCGTCTTGCAGTAACTAACACTCAAACAGTGTAAAGCAGGAAGGCAACAAAACCCTTCTATTTGTAGTTACTGTTCAGCGCTCTCAGTGACTGCCCAAAGGACATCTCCCACTGCCTGCTCGGGTCTGCCCTTCCCAGGCAGATCCCTTTGCTTTCAAGTTCCTCACATACCTGCTGTAGGAAGAACAGAAGCACACAGGGGAAAGCTTCACACCGGGTTCCTGGCAAACACTTTGTTTAATGTAGCTAAACAGTGTCTACTTCAAGGCACAGAGAAATTCCAGTCTTGATTTTATGTAGAGATCTGAACCTCAGAAGAAATACAGGTACTCTTTATGTAAACGTTTGCCTAACTGATTGCTAAATCCAGGGAGGAGCTGCTTTTTCCATTATTTGTATCAGTTTTACATCTACTTCTGCTCAGCAACTGAAAGGTATACAGCAACAAAAAAATCTAAATGCTTCGTAAACCAGGATATAAATTACACCAATTATGAATCAGCCAAAAAAGCAGAGATAGAACTGAAGTACTAAATAAGGGAGCAAAAAAAGAGATTAAATTAGTAAACCAAACATATAGTCAAGAATTTCTGCAATGTTTTTCTTGCCCCATAGTCTTGCCACCGTGTATTCTGATGGTCTGTCAGCCTTTCTCTGACTGCCTGAGTGTGAGAACAGAAGCAATTGCTTTGCACGGCCATGAGAAAATTATTTCTAACAATGAAAGTTCCCTTCCCTCCCACCCACAAGAGGACAACTCTCCACTCCCCAGATTTAAATACAGATACTCAAGTCGTCTCTCTTCTGAGTAACCCTGGATGAATTTCAAAGCAGAGTTATGGAAGATGTCACAGCATCACATTCCCCTGAGTGACAGCAGGTGAAGATGTGGACAGTCCGTTTATTTTGCTGCTGCCGTCAGTGACTGCCTCTCTACCCCTCTCTCTAAACCAAACGTGCAAGACTAAAAATCTCAGAAGATATAAACCATTTCAACCGTTTCAGACCTGCTTCTACTAGACATCTGCTACTGCTCTTTAACTGATTTTAAATTCACCAAAGAGCTGGTGTCAAACTATTTATCTTTACACGTCATTTCCAAAGACACGCTCCTACCCAGGTTTCAGTTGTTTAGATCACTGCTGGCTTTGGGCATAGCACACACCTCTGGGAATTACACAAACCATATTGCCATACTTAAAAATTCATGTGATACCAATGTGACTACGTTTATGTCCAAAAGCAAATGTTTTCAGACAGAGAAACAGAGAAAAAAAGAAGAATGCCAAACCCAGTAAGTGGGAACGCTGCTATCTGCTAGCATAACACTAAAGATCCTGCAGTCACGTATTTTCTGTCCTTCTATAATTTAACGGTGGTTTAAAAATACAAGAAAGAAAAGCAGAAAGGAAGCATGAAGAGGCCCAAAGTTTACACTGGAAAAGAAAAATTCTAGTTTCACATCTAGCAATAAAAAAGAATGTACACACAGGTACACATGTTGCAATACAGGTATGTACATCCTGTTTCTTTAATTCAGCTCATGCACTAAAACTTCCTGTGACACTTTTTCTAACTGCTCCAGAAGTACAGCCCAACACAGCTGTCAGGAACTTTCCAAGTTTCTCCTAGGTTATAACCACAATGAATTTAAATGTTTAAGTCTGCAGATCAGAGTATTCTGTGATATCCAGATGGACTAAGCTGTGTCAGGACACAGTTCTTATGGCAGAACACTTAAATTCTCTTTCCTGATGATGATCACGATGTATTTCAGGGACATGAAACAAAGCTCCTGTGCTCATGTGGCAGAGGGTTATGGGCAACTTTTTAGGAAGAAGGTCTGCAAGGAACCACTGTGAAAGAAGAAAATTGTAATTGCTAGGAAAAACATATCAAATCCTTTTATGATGTGGCCCCTTGCAACTTTAGTAGAGATTATTAGCCCTGGGAAAAAAAGAAAGCAGTAGAGCAGTAGTAATGGATGCTGCACTTACAGCAAGGATCTTGATATCAGGAATCAAAGTCTAGTTTAGTTAACAGCACTGTCTATGTGAGTCTGGTCTCAAAAGAAACACTTTTGCACATCTTTACAATATGTCTTAAGACAAATGGAGAACTGGTTATAGAATGATTCTGGGAAGGATCTCCAGACTGTGACAGTCAAAGAACAAAGAATGGCAGCTGTTGTGAACAGTTTCAAACATTTAAAGCAAAGTAATGTTTCTTTCTTCTAGGTGAGAAAATGACAGCACGCAGAAACCTAATAAATTATCATATCCTATTTTTATTAACATGGTTACAATTCTCTCTGATTAACACTGAACAGAATTTGCTTCAACAGCACAAAATATTACAATTCCACTCAAGCCCTGTCTTCAAAGATCTTTTAATCTTATTTAGTGATCTTGCTTTTCTAAGGCTCTGGCCTACTTGGAATTACTTCTTTGCCTGCCCAGAGATGATGTGAACACGCCACAGTATATTCAAGCTACAAAATTGTCATCAATAACATAATACAATAATTCATTTGGTTCTGCACACCCATGTACTATAACCAAACGTCATTTAAGCTACACTGGTCAAGAATCTGTGGAAGCATCCAAGTACTTTTTATTTTATCTCTTGCAAGAGATAAAGACAAGTAAACACACTACCCAGAGCTCTTATTTACTGATTAATTATTCCAAATGTATTTATTTGACATTTTGTTTTATGCTGGGCCATGTTCTCAAGAAGTGTTCAGTGCTTTTTACAAAAGGCCTGCCAGTCATATTCCTACAGGGTGTCACAGCCACCAGCCTCAGAGTGAGGGGTCGCTGTGAGTGACGCAGCAATGCAAGCAAGGATTAAATGTTAAAAAGGTTCCTCTAATGGTTTCTAAAATATTAGCAGAAGGCAGATGATCTCACCAGAGATAATATATGGCAGTTACAGCAAGAAGGCATTGACACTCCTTACATAACATAACAGGAAACCAGGATTTGTGGAGAGAAGGAAACACACAGCACTATGCACATCCCATCCTTGGTAACCTCAGCTGCATCCCTGATGGTGGATCAGGATTCTCCATCTCAGAGATTGCAAACCGGCATAATTCCAGCAAATGTTATAAGAATTACAGAATTCAAAGAAAGCTTCCTCGTCTGAATGGTAACTGACCAACAAGTAACTGAGGAATACTGAAAGCAAAGCATTTGTTACAATTTTAATGAACATCTACTTTGATCAAAATACAGTAAGAACTCAGTGCCTTCCAGACAGCTCTGAGTGAACCAGGGCCTGAATATCCATGTGCTCATGCATTATTGTAATACACTGATGTGCTGGTTTGGACACACATCCAGGAGGAAACAACCTGAGAGGGGCATCTCTCTCTCTCTCTCCCCCTCTCTCCTGCCTGCCAGGCAAGCAGGCCCCGGCAGCACCTTCCCCTCGGGTTCGGGAAAATAATTTCTCGAGTGAAAGTGAAAAAAACCTATTTATTTAACAAACAGAGTCCCCTGCTGTCACAGGGCAAAGAAAAGAAATATTCAGACCCCCTCTCCTGTCCCCTAAAGGAGGACTATGGATTTTAGAGTTCTTTCTGTAGGTAAAACCTGCAGTCCTGAGCTGGGCCAGGCCGGACCAGGCAGGGTCCGACGATCCCCCTTGGAGGGTCCCGCCGAGCAGGGCCGGAGATGGGAGCTGGTCTCGGATGAAAAGCAAGCCAAAAACAGTCCAAAAAGGAACAGAAGCCGCTGAGGCAGATCACAGTCCCTTCTCCGCTGAAAGCCAAAGAGACTAGAGAGCAAAAGTCCTCTAACCAACAAATGTTGTCAGAATCGGGAGAGCAAATAATGCAAAACATTCTGGAGGCGAGGTCAGGGTGGCGGCTTTGAAGAGTTCTCTCGGCTTCTCTCTCCCCCTTTTGCAATTTAAAGGTACACTAGAGATCAAGCAGGCGATGGGCAATACAGTATGGTCATAGAATCACCCCAAGACAACTGGTATGGGCATTCAAAGGTCTAGCCCTACTTTAAAAACTTTCTTTTTGCATACATGCTTTTCAAATGTAGTATCAATAAGATACATAGACAGTGTTCTAAAACTGACATGGCATAATAACATAAAAAATAACAAAATAAACAAAATTTTAAAAAAATAACATAAAAGAATGGACCTCTGAAAATGTACTTACCAATTTTACAGGAAATGCATCAAAAATCATATCACACTAAGCTAAGAAGTGTGATGCAATACCTGTATACCTGGTAGCCGTGAGCAGTGCACAATCTTTTCAGTGTTGCTATCCCAGGTTATCAGATGGTTGTCTGTTACTCTACAGCCTGGCAGGGTATAGCTCCACTGTAACCAGTAAAATAATGTTTGCAGCCAATTTAAAAAAAAAATTATGTCTGACTCCCAACTGTGATTAGAATGTCAGTTACAGCTGCTGCCTTGTTGGAACACCCCCACACTCCTCAGCTCACAAGGACACGTTCAATGAGAGAATGGCCTGCGTTCGTTGTGGAATTATCAACCTCACACACCTTGGAAACACAGGAAGCTCCAACACGTGTATGACTAAAAACACTGCCGTGACATTATGGTCTGCAACAATAAAACTATTTCCTACCGTACTTAGTAGACTATTATAATGAGAAAATAATGGGAATATAAAACCTTTTCATTATCTTGACTTTTTATAGAAAGATTTATCATTGGAAAATTGTATGATCTAGATAAGATGAAAAAAACAAAAAGGAGTCAAATGCTGGAAGATGAGGGCCAAGAACTTGCTCATGAGTTGGCAGGCTGCCGAAAGCACCTCTGTTGGGGAATATGCAACTTTAATCTTTATTATGGAATGATCACAAATGGACTGTTTCAGAATACCATCTGTTCTCACTGAAGCATTGGATCAGCAGGCTGCATGCTTCAGTCTGTCCTTCACCTTGTATCTGGGTTTTCAGCAAAGTTCCTATTTTGGAAAGGGAGCATTTTGGAAAAGAAGCCTTTTGGAAAGACTGACATAGTACCTAATTTAAATTTAACTTGTTTTTATTTTTATTTTTGCAGTGTCTCTCTTTTGACTTTCCACATTTCTCTGAGGTAAGCTCCAAATAAAATACTCACAGAAAGAAAGTACTTCTGATTTCTGTTTTCCCTTTGTGAAAATCTAAGTGTTTTTACCAGCTGTAGCATCCAAACAAGTTCATATCAGTCTAACGTTCTCCCAGCCCTCATTCCAGACTATCATAGCAGTTAAATGTCTGCATCTCTGCATCTACAGGGCACGTTTGTGAGCAGATCTGAATTTACTACTAATTCTGTTAATATCTAAAGCATGGTAAAGAAATTACTGTTACAAATGGTATGTTAAAGGGGCTTAGTTCAGCACTACCCATCCCTGCGTAGAGGGCACTCTGCTGCACAGCTGGCTAAGCCACTGCAAAGCCATTAGCCCATCAGCGATTAATCACTGATCCTGTTCCACATCTGCCTAGAGACGCAATATTGCAACTGAACGTGCTCCTGGGCTTTGAGCACTCCCAGGAGGGGGCAAATGGAGAAAAAGGAACAAACCTTTTTGACTGAAATAAAGATTCAGAAAATCTTCATAGGATTAAAAAATGGGAGAAAGGAGAAAAGATTTATGAGCAAAGTGAAATGTAACAAAGGCACTTAAGAAATGCAGAGGATGTGAAGTTTAGCATAGCTAAACTAAGGTGCCTAAGGTGTCATTTGCTCCTCTGAACACACCCAGGTGTAAGGTGTGTATGTACTGCGACAGAGCCTGACCTGATGGGGGATGTGGTTGTAGAAGAATGGCTCTCTGAGCCAGCACATGCAGAGCTAAGCTACGTGCCCAACCCAGGTTTCAGGAATTGTTGAGCAGTTTCTCAGAGAAAATGAACAGTGGGAGCTGTTTCTCATAGGAACTGCTCATTGGAATGTGCAGAACCCAGGCCTCAGTAACCTTGATTATCCTGAATAAGCAAGAGAGAAGAAACAAAGGCACTGATAGGAAAGTAACAAGATGGGAAGACAGGATGGGAAAACAGGAGCATGTAACCACAAGAAAAGAATAGAGAAAAAACAGGATTGTTTAGCTATAGCCAATCCGCATTAATTACTATACGCGTGATAATAGCTGTTATCCAATCATAAGTTGCTAAGTGGCTCGTGCACAAGCTGACTAATGTATATAACCAGGCCTATAATAATCAATGAATGGAGTTCCACCACTATGAGTACATGTGGTTCATCCCAGCAACTCTCCACATTTGGTTGTCTCTAAGGTCCAAACTCAGTAAAGAGAGAGAAAGGCCTCTTAAATTCAGTCTTTCAATAAACACTGTTTAACTGCATGTCTTGCAAGTCCTAGCCAGCAGCTCCTTCAAAGATTTAGAATTTCAAATTTTATAACTAATACCTTTAACTCAGTCTGTAGCGAGGGTGATTTACCAGCAGAAGCAAAACAATAGAAAATGAGACATGCTACTGCTATGCAAACAGCAACCCTTAAGCACTGGATACCCAAACACTTCTAAAGAGTAGTCGAGGAAACAGCATCACCAAAGTATTCACAGAGCAATGGGATGCTCCCCCTGCTTAGCTCCACAAGCTACAATGCAAAGAGCAACACTGGGGATTTGGGAAGAAGCCCTTTCTGAAAATCACTGCTAAATTATCACTGCAGATGCAGGAAGTTATTAGAAAAAGGGCTTAACCCACAGCAGGTTTGTGAGAAGCCTGGTGATGGCCAGCACAGGTTCCATTTTCACCCCTTTCACTGCACTTTATGCAGCTGGAAAACATCCCTGTGGTGTTAAGGTCTAGTCCTGCCAACTTTGATCCACACGAACATGAAGAAAGCTATTGCTCTAGAGAATGACACCAATTAAACCTGTCAGCTGATAAATCCTCTTACCTTGTTTAAGAAACTAGATCTGGCTGTGCAAACTGACAGGCAGTTTTCTGAGAAACTTTCATATTGGAGGGAGGAGAAGAAAAAAGAACCTAAAAAAATAAGCATTTGGGGCATCAAGGTATTTTTGTACATGATTTCCAATATCTGAGAAATGAAGAAAACAAAATTGTTAGTTCTGAAAATCTTAGCTAAGGTCTCATATCCTACTGGAGCCTTCTTGGCACACACAGGAAGCACGGCCAAATGGAGGGAGTTTTCTTTTAAAATTGTAATGCATGTAAAAAATACAAATCTAGTTTTGTTCTCTCTAAAGTGAACGTGTTTTCTTTCTTTTTTCTTTTAGTAGAATAAGCCTTGTATTTTACCATAAAAAAAAGTGATAGTTTTTTATAAATCATATACTTGAGAAAAATTAATGCGTGAAGATTTTCTGTTTCCATTTTTGAAATGCTATTGAATATTCAAAGATTGCTAGTATATCAACAGGCAGAAAAAAGGACTATTTTACTGTTTTGTAGTGATGAAGAAATGACTTAGTTTTTGTTCCCTGTTCTCCTTCTCCTGTCATCTTCCCTCCAAATCAACATCGAAGTAAAGGAAATCAGAAATAATTTCATGAATGGATTATTGAGCCAGTTGATAAGCAAAATTACAGCCTACCTTCACATTTCTTAAATGCAAAATCTTTAGAAAGATCACTCTCTACAGAATAACATCTTTTTTAGTCTTTTTTTTTTTTTTTTCTCTTGGTACCTCACCATCTAGAGTTCACCTGTGTTAAAACAAAATATTATTGTCAAATGCATACTTACTGCTGAGTGTAATCAACATCTTCTGACAACATTTCTACCATTTTCTCTAACTGAGATTGGAGTATTCATTAAGACAAGCTTTGGAAGAAATTATAAGTGTGCTAACGAAATCCTAATTTGCCAAGGTGAAAAGAAGTGACTGTAGTCTCTTACTAATGTGATTACAAAGGATCATGTTCTATGTATGTTTTTTCCCCAAAGAGGAATTTTAACCAGAGTCTTGTTTAAAGCTGGGAATATTTCTTGTCTGAAGCTGTCCTTGTGCAATGCTCACAATGACAACGAGAAGGCAGCCTGGGAGAGAGGTGAAAGTATTAACTACAGGGAGCGAAAAAAATTTCAATAAATTTAAATTTTTTAAAAATGGTTTTAATTTACAATTAAAGGATTAATTTACATTAAAGGATGCAAATCAAGCAATAAGTCAGATCCAACCAATTAGTTTGTTTTTAAATTAAAAGAAACATGTAAGTCATGTTCCTCATTAGTACACCACTTAGAGTTCATCTTAATTTAGTACATGGACTGCAAGATTAGAGAAAAAATCCTGTCTTTATTGGTGTAAATGGCTACGTTTCTGCGGCTTTAGTCAGTCAGGGTTACACCTCACTTCGGTGATTTACATACCATCAGACTGATCTTTTTCCTTGATTGCCATAGCAATTGCCCTGCTAGAGGCTCCGCAGTTGCAGGCAGGCAGCTGTGGCAGCTCCACGCGGCTCCGCGGCCGCGGTGCCCGGTTCCGGAACGCCCGTGGGCACGGAGCGCTCCCGAGGGCCGCACGGGCCGGGGCCGAGCGCTGCCGGGCA